>JASKMD010000019.1:1724249-1858834 GCA_030144725.1 Haematococcus lacustris | reverse complement strand
CATTGTCGAATGTGTTCCTGCCATTGATCAGGCCAGTGCTGTACCAGGCTGCTCAGCTTGCAGCCGTGCTTACCTTGCCACATGCCCTGTCAGCACCTCCGCACTCAGGGTGTTGACCAGCTGCCAAACCACCTCTGGACCCCCACCACTGCCACTGCCTCTTGAAGCCTCCAGGGGAGCGGCTGCCCGCCCCTTCCTCCCGCCCGCCTGAGTTGCCCCTGTGCCTGTGCCTGCCCTCATGCGAGGGCCGCTGCTGCTGCTGCTGCTGCTGCTGCTGCCTCCACTGCTGCTGGGGGAGTTTGGCTGAGGTTGCTCCGCTGCACCGCTGGAGCTGATGGCAGCAGCTGAGGACACCATCTGGACTTGCAGCTGCTCATACATAGTGGGTGTGACCAGCTGCATCCAGGCATAGCAGCATGGGGCAGCACATGCTTGAGCAGAGGCATGGTGCAGCACGTGGCTCAAAATAAACATGTTACATGATACAGGGCAACACAGCAGCAGAGTTACTTCCTGTTGCCATGACATGCCGTGACTTACCATTGTGATTGGTGGTTGTTCTATTCTACGTGGCTATGAGGATGCGGTTGTACTGCAATTGTACTGCCGACTTGCATGCTTGACGGAGTCCAGGTGAGAAGGCCGACAGCTGGCCAGGGCCTCATTGACAGCGTTCACAGCAATGCACGCCTCCTTTTTCAGGAGCTTGAACGAGAACTTGGCCAGGGACTGGTAGCAGATGCGGCCCGCGTCAAGCCTGGCCACGACAATGCAGGCATGCCAGGCCAACGCCAAAGCAGGCATTGCCTAGTTTGGTTGGCTGTCCTCATGCCCGTCCTCATCCTTGTGATACATCACACATCGCTGCTTAATGACAGGGTTTGCCCAGTGCTGGCACTCTACTGCTCGATCGCTACCTCCAGATGGCGCCAGGCTGACCTGTTGGAGCCTTTGTGGGTCTCAGTGGCTGTTTCCTCCTTGCGCCCTGTTCCTACCTGTCGTGCCATACCTTGCGAAGAAAAGGTCCAGCTTCTCGTTCAACGTCTGTGGCCTGCCGGTGGCGTAACTTCCGAGCGGCTTGAACTCAATCAGAACCTTGTTTGCAGTAGAGTACAAGGTCGCCAGCTGCATGCATAGACATGCGAAGCGATAAGGGGGATGGAGGTGTGGTGCCATGCATGTCAATGGCCAACACCCTCGCTGCACCTGCTGTTCATTGACGTTTGCTGCATCAGGCTCCATGACGTTACGCAACCATGCTGCACCTCTGGCCTGATTTGAAGGCTGGCTAGAAAGGGAACGCTGTGTGATGAGCCAGGGGTTCCTGAGAGGCTCCACCATACACCTGCACATGGCAAGGCACACATGACCCGCATGGATTGCTGACAGCGGGCGGGGACGGGCGCGCACAAAATCACTCACTTATGCTTGGCATTGAGCGCGGCGCCGCACAATAGCCGCGAAGCTCGATCCAAAACTAAGGAATTGCGGGCATTGGCGACCATAAAGGCTTTGTAGCTATTTGGTTCGCTAGTAAAGCCCAAGAGCGAAGAATGGTTGACATCGGCGGGGGCCTGTCCATGCGGTTACAATGTTTGAGGAGGGGGGGGGGGGTCTTTTGCTTGTTTCCTCATTCCCATTCCCTTCCGTGAAATTTCGTCCACTGTAAGTGGTACCTAAAAGCTGTACACAGTACCATGAAGCACTTGTTGCCAACTCATGGCCATAAATGTGAGGAGCCCCATGGCCAGGGGCCACAACGGTGGCTGCTGCGCAGCTTCAGGGGGCGGCTAGCACTGGTCACGCTGCAGCAGGTAAAGTGCATGGGTCCGGTCCTCCAGCCACCAGCCGCTTCAAAGACGTATCATTGCCCTGCGGCTCCTAGTGTGATGCCTGCAGATGCTATATGTCTGCCTTCACTTGCCAGCTTATCTGACACCGCATCACTGAGCTCAAGCACATCACATGAAAGGCACCGCATTCAGGGCATGTGTGGGCATTTTGATCCGTATCATGCTCGTACTCGTGATGTGACGGAGCCAAGGGCAGGGCTGCGGGGAAGCACATGTCTGACGCCAGTGACTCCGATAGCGATGAGGACGGGCCTGACCTCGCAGCCCTGCAAGCTGCCGCCGTGTCCTGGGAAGTAGTGACAGCGGGCGCGCAGCGTGTTGCCGATCAGGTGTGCAAATGCAAGCCGCGCATACTGCCCTGGTCACTGCCATGGTGCTTACCTTATTTGGCTGGCAAAATGTGAGCACCGATGCATCAATGCCTTGCTGCAGGGCCAGCAGCGCCTTGGTAACAGCAGCAAGTTGCAGCAGAGGCCTGCAGGTGACACAACTCATGCCACCCCCCAGCAGGCTGGGGACGGTGAAGGGAGTGACGAGGATGATGAGCCGCCAGAGGAGCTTGGTATCATTGAGAGGCGCGTGAGTGGGCCTCTGCTTGTCATCCCCCGGTGCTAACCATAGGGTACGCATCACACTTTCCCTCCCTACCTCATTACAGTGACACATGTACTTCCACCTTATGTCCACTTTAGGCATGAGGCTTTTTTCATTGCACAGACACAACACAGTGCCCGCAACACTTGAAAGTGCTCTTCACCTCACCTTCGGACCATCCCCTACCCCTACCCCTACCCCTACCCCTACCCCTACCCCTACCCCTACCCCTACCCCTACCCCTACCCCTACCCCTACCCCTACCCCTACCCCTACCCCTACCCCTACCCCTACCCCTACCCCTACCCCTACCCCTACCCCTACCCCTACCCCTACCCCTACCCCTACCCCTACCCCTACCCCTACCCCTACCCCTACCCCTACCCCTACCCCTACCCCTACCCCTACCCCTACCCCTACCCCTACCCCTACCCCTACCCCTACCCCTACCCCTACCCCTACCCCTACCCCTACCCCTACCCCTACCCCTACCCCTACCCCTACCCCTACCCCTACCCCTACCCCTACCCCTACCCCTACCCCTACCCCTACCCCTACCCCTACCCCTACCCCTACCCCTACCCCCACCCCTACCCCTACCCCTACCCCTACCCCTACCCCTACCCCTACCCCTACCCCCACCCCTACCCCTACCCCTACCCTTGCCCCTGCCCCTGCCCCTGCCCCTGCCCTGCCCTGCCCTGCCCCTGCCCCTGCCCCTGCCCCTGCCCCTGCCCCTGCCCCTGCCCCTGCCCCTGCCCCTGCCCCTGCCCCTGCCCCTGCCCCTGCCCCTGCCCCTGCCCCTGCCCCTGCCCCTGCCCCTACCCCTACCCCTACCCCTACCCCTTGGCCCTGCCCCTACCCCGCCCGTTGTTCCTTAACTAGGTACCTTCGGCGCACCCCACGATTGCTGCAGGTATGTGGCCGCAGATTGCTGGTTTCCTGGACAAGCGCATTGAGCAGCACTTGGTGTGGCGCGCCAGCTGCTCCCAACGCCTCCCAGTGAACAAGCAGGCAACGCAGCAGCTACAGCAGCAGCTGCATCAACCACAACCACAGCAGCCCAACAAGCCCATCTCCACAGCTGCAGACACCATGTCAAATGGGCAGGAGAGTCTGGGTTGTGGGGTGCGCCTATTCAGGCACGCTCCCATGGGCCTGGTCACACTGAAGCCGGCTGGTGAGGAGGCACGACCCTGTCACCACCTCTCTGCAGCTTCACAAGCGGCCCGGCCAGGTTCCAGTCATGTCAGGGTCACTGGCTGTTGCACTATGGCGCACTACCATAGCAGCTATGACCTTGTCAGCTCTTTCCTTGCTTTGCACCAGGTCAGCACTAGGCAATGGGTGTGGGAGCAGGAAGCAGGAAGCAGGCACAATCGCAAAGAAAGGAATGCATGTGCACCAGGGGTCTGCTCATGCAGATCCAAATCATATGCTGTGACCGTTGGTGTGACTGTCGGTGCGCTGCTGCGGCAGAAGCGCCTGTACCTCCTGGCTCGCTGATGCCGGCCGCGCAGCTGTTGGACATCGCTCGACACAAGCGAGCACAACGCGAAGCCGAAGCCGCGGCAGCTTTGTGCGCGTGCCTAATGGACGCACAAGTCAACGCAAGCTGGAAAGTGGAGAGGGACGATGCCACCAGGGCAGCGAGTCGCTTGTGTCGTGACCCGCCCGGCCTCGCTGGCTTCGTCGCCGACGGCGGTCCGGACTCGCGGGCGCTCGTGTCCGCTGCAACGGCCGCAGCCAAGAGGTTAAAGCGCTTGTCGGAGCACGAGGCTGGCAGCTTACAGGCCATCAAGTGCATGCGTCGTGAACTAAAACACTGCGCCGTGGATGGGAGTCAGATAGTCGCCTGTGCCTTGAACAGCGGCTGGGTGGTTGCTGCAGAGCCAGCCAGCTTCAGCAGGAAACAGGTGAAGGCCCAGAGTCAAGGAAAATGCCAGGGGCTAGTTGTGGAGGGGAAGGCTGGGTGGGTACCTTACGAGGTGCGTACTGCCCGGCTCCTGGGACTACCTGTGGATATGCAACCCAGGCCCACTTTCCCTTGAATACACTGTGTGAGCAGCGAAGGGCGCGGTGCATAACGAAAACATCTTAAAGTAACACTCAATTAGTAAGTAATAGAATGCCCCGATCGATGAGGTGCACTCAGGTGGCCTCTTGGGTGACTGCTACAATGAAGAGGTCTTTATCGTTGTCATCGTCTTCTCTAGTCTAACGAGGTGGCATGTATATACCTCTTTGGGATACCCCAGTTCCTCAGTGCAAACCTTACTTGAGCAAAGAGGAAGGATGTGAAAGGGAGTGGTGCCGAGTTATGCTTCGAGTGACTTAATCATTAAGTTTATGAATTCAGCACGGTGTTTCGGCCACTGCCGCGCCGGCCGATTATGAAGGTGCGCACCAGTGTTAAGCTGCTCTGCGAGGCGTGCTACAAAGTGAAGGTGCAGCTCACGCGGGACAAGGCGTACTTCTTCGTTCTGTGCAATAAAAACCCGAAGCACAAGCAGCGCACCAAATGGGCACGCTTCGGGACAAGCTCGCACAGCAATGAGGAGGAGGTGCATCAGCACCATGACACCTGTGGCCACCCAGGAGCAACACACCCAGCGAGTCAGACTGCTTGGCAGCAACATCAGGTGGCGAAGTCCAGGTGAGCTGGGGCTGGAGTCCTGGTTGCCAGTGCATGGCATCAGATGTGTGCATGCGATGTATTGCAGCTTTTTGAACAGTGCAAAGCACCAGAGACTGCCTGCTGGTGCTGCCATGCAGCTTCCTGCTTGCTTCTCGTACCACAGCAAGCCTGGGGGAGCTGCATTGGAGGACCTCGTTGCAGCAGCGATGACCAGCTGGCAGCAGGCTGCTGCTGATGCTGGGCCTTGGGTCGGCTATTTGGCAGCTGCTTGCTGCCCAGGCCGTGGTACTCCCTGCCCTTGGCGGACTGTGTTGGCAGCCCAGGCCGCCAGCACAGCTCCAGTGGACACCACTTGCCCTCCTCACTGCACTGCATGCTCAGCCCTGTGGCACAGCCCCAGTCCAAGCCCATGCCTGGTTGCAATGTGGGGTGGATGGGCTTCACTGCCTAGCCCTTGTCTGTGCCCTTGCCCTGACCAGTCTTCTTGGCCTTGGTAGTCTGCTCAGCCTTGCTGCGCTTGGTATGCTTGGCTGGCAGGAACCGCCAGGCCCTGGCTCTGAGGCTGCTGGCTGTGTGGCTGCCTGGATGCATGAGGCTGTGGGGGCATGCTGGAAATACGCTGGTGACCAGCCCACACACCAGACTAGCCCACTACCTAGCCCATGCCACTGTGTGCCACGTGATGCGGTCTAGCTCCACACCCACAGAGCAGGGGGGTGGGAGGTTAATGTGGCAGGTGCATGGGGAGAAGGTGAAGGGGATCGGGGTTGTTCAGCTTCAGTCTTGCTTCCATGGCAGCTGCTGCTTTTGGTGACGGTGGTCAGGGATGGGACAACTGTCCAACATTATGACTTGGGATGACAGCAGGGGCGCTAGCCAGGCTGGGCAGGGCCGCTCGCCTTCTTTGTCTCGACCGGAAGGCCTTAGGAAGGATGGGGGGTGGGTTGGCCCTGGGTTGCAAGCTAGAGTGGGTGGATGGGGTGGGTGCGAGGGAGGGTAGTGCCGATGTGGCGGTAAGGGTGGCTGCAGGGAAAGGTCCCTACAGTGAGCACCATGGGTAGCTTTCATGTTGCGTGGGCTGTGCATGCAGGCGGCCGGATGTAATCGAACAGTGTGAATGATACACCGATATCAGTGGAAATCAACCCCGTCCATCCTTGGGCATACTCTGATGCAAAGGCGCGCAGCCACACAAATCGTAGCCAGAAGCTAGGACCGAATACTAAGCTGTGAATCACAGTGTCATGCCTTACCCGCATGATGCCAGATGCCATGCAACTTCGTGGATAGTATAGCTGCCTTGTGAGGTGCAAGGTTACAGTTGGCTATGTCCCTGTTACTGTCCCTGCCTGATGAGCTGCTCCAGCACGTGGTGCAGCTCGTTGACCCACACTGGCTAGGTGCCATCCGGGCCAGCTGCTCCCACCTACGAACAACCTCGCTGAGCTCAGCTGTCATCCCCGTATTAGACACAGACACGCCAGATGCGTGGGCACTCCGTGGTGCTCGCGCACATCCCTGGGCGCGGTGGGATAGCTGCTCCACCTGCTCTTCCTCGGATCGTGCCACGCAACTGACCGCGCGCGTGAGCGCTGTCTTCGCAGGCACCTGCGCAGTTTGGAAATTGCCGGGCGACATCAGCATGCAAGCGCACCCCAGCCCCAGGACAGCGGCCCCTCAGCCCCTACTCATAGCGACAACGGTGGCTCAGCTGTGGCTGTGAGCCCAGACTCAGAGCGAGCACAGCTGCAGGCTCCTCCAGCTGCACAGCTGCAGGCTCCTCCAGCTGCACAGCTGCATGCTGCCGGGTCTGCATGGCTTCACCCCTCGATTCCACCACAACACCGGCTGGCAGCCAGTGTGGTCAGCCTCCTGCACCAGCTGCACCAGCCAGCACCTGTGGACCCAGGCCCAGCAGCACTTGACAGGCGTGACAAGCATGCAGCAGACCTGCATGAGACTGCACAACACCCCATGCAAGGAGCTGGCAGCAGCAGGCCAAGCAGAGGAGGGGAGGAGGCCAGAGAGGGTTTGAAGAGCCAGATGCTTGATTGCATGGAGACCCGCCATGGCAGTGCCTTATACGTGGCTGCTGGCAGTGGCCAGGGGCTGTGCCACACCCAGGGGCTACCCCATGCAGCATGCACCCTGCCCGCTAGCATGCAGCCATGCAGCCATGCAGCGGGTTATGATGTTGGGCAGCTGGCCACCGGGTGTGGAAGCACGCGGCCTGACAGCAGACATGGTCATGGCAGTCACAGTAGCGGGGGCGGTGGGGTGGGGCTGGGGCGGCTGGAGGTGCTGGTGCTGCGCGATGTGCCCTGCTTGCACCGCCCGCTGCTCAGCCTGGTCTCTATGGGGGTCACTCTGCAGCGACTAGACCTCATACAGTAAGTCATGCCATGAGCCTTCCTCCCCTCCCCTTCACCTCACCCTCACCCTCGCCCCTCGCCCCTCACCCTCCTCTCCTGTGATTGTCAACCACACAGGTACAAGTGGAGACGGTTGCCTGCCCCTAACCCAGCCTGCCCCCTCCCCAGCCGCCCATACCCCCCTGCCTGCCTGCCTGCCTGCCTGCCTGCCTGCCTGCCTGCCTGCCTGCCTGCCTGCCTGCCTGCCTGCCTGCCTGCCTGCCTGCCTGCCTGCCTGCCTGCCTGCCTGCCTGCCTGCCTGCCTGCCTGCCTGCCTGCCTGCCTGCCTGCCTGCCTGCCTGCCTGCCTGCCTGCCTGCCTGCCTGCCTGCCTGCCTGCCTGCCTGCCTGCCTGCCTGCCTGCCTGCCTGCCTGCCTGCCTGCCTGCCTGCCTGCCTGCCTGCCTGCCTGCCTGCCTGCCTGCCTGCCTGCCTGCCTGCCTGCCTGCCTGCCTGCCTGCCTGCCTGCCTGCCTGCCTGCCTGCCTGCCTGCCTGCCTGCCTGCCTGCCTGCCTGCCTGTCTGCCTGCCTGCCTGCCCAGCCCTCTCCTCACCTGATAAGATGTCAAGTGTGCCTGCAAGCAGGGAGCTGCCACCTCTGCCTATGGAGGAGGACCTAGTGTGGACGATGCAAGCACCGCCAGACCCCTTGCCAGCCCCTACCCCAGCCCTGGCGCCTGCCCCTGCCCTGCCATCACAATACACTGTGGGTGGTATGGTGACGCCCTCGTTGCAAACCACCCATCCACCGCAACCACCGCAACCACCAACCGACCAGCCACTGCCTGCTCCGCAGACACAGCTGGAAGCAAGCAATGGTGGCTTGCCCGGGGCTGACCCCGACCTGGCTCACCTGGTGCTAAGCGCCAGCAGCAGCAGCAGCAGCAGCAGCAGCAGTGAAGGGCCTGGGCCTGGGCTGGGGCTGGAGGGTCAAGGCACAGCCACCTCAACCACCAGCCATGCCATGGACCCAGGGGCAAGGGGCCAGGGGGAGGGCAGCAGCAGTCCCAGCCTGGGCAGCAGGGGCAGCGGGGCCGAGGGCGAGGGCGGCCAGCACCCAGTCTGCCACCAGGGCCCTGGGCAGCCCCTGGGGCAGGGCAGCAGCAGCCCGGCTACTCACCTCGGCAACCCTGGCTCGTCAACAGGGGGTGGCAGGCCACAGGCTATGGCTCATAGCAGCCAGGTTGGCGATGGTGGTGGTGATGGTGGCGGCGGTGGTGGTGGAGGCAGTGCCGGCATGTCAGCAGGGGTCAGCATCTTGCCCCAGGCAGGGTCAGAGGCGGTCAGTGGTGGCAGCAGCCCTGGCGGCGTGTCAGGCTGGAGCCGGCTGCTGCCCTGGGACCCTCCTGGGCTGGGTGGTGGCGGCAGCACAAGTGCCACAAGGGGGTGGGGTGGCACGGATCGAGCGCTGATGTGGCGTGCCCTCAGCCAGCTGCACAGCCTGCAGCAGCTGCACCTAGAGGTGGGTGTGACCGTCACACACCACCATGCTGGCATGCAGGCTTCACCTTCAGTGACTGCACCAGGCCCTGGACTGGCCCTGGGTGGCCTGCCCCAACCCAAGGGGGCTCAGGCTCAGGGTCAGGGCGCCACGAGGGGCAGGGGGTCACGAGGGGCAGGGGCAGGGGCAGGGGGTCACGAGGGTCAGGGGCAGGGGCAGGGGGTCACGAGGGTCAGGGGGTCACGAGGGGCCCGGTTCAGGTGCTGCGCCCTCCCCTCTGAGCTGCTGCCGGCCACATGCTCACTGCAGGGGTGGGTGGTGACGGAGGCGGATGAGGTGGGTTTGGGCCAGCTGTCCTGCCTGCACCACCTTACCAAGTTCACGGCCAAGGGCTGCCGCAATGCAGGTCAGTTAGGAGCAGGAGCAGGAGCAGGGGCAGGGGCAGGGGCAGGGCAAAGGCTGGGGCAGGGGCAGGGTATGGGACGTGGCAGGGGCAGACGCTGCTGCTGGTGTTATGTGACATTGCTGCTGCTGCTGCACCTAACACTTTTGTTGGTGGTATTTACAACTCAGATGCTGCCTGGTGTGCTGCTGCTGCTTACCCTGCCGCTGCCGCTGCTGCTGCTGCCACCGTCAGGTCAGGGGTTTCATGCAGTGCGGAGGCAGACTGACCCGAGGCTCCGGGAATTGAACCTGGTGACACCTGCTATAGTGAGGCAGGTGCGCCGGCAGCATAAGCAGCAGCAGCAGCTGCAGCAGCAGCAGCAGGGCGAAGGCAGCACCAGGGCAAAGGTGGAGGAAGGGTAGGGCAGCGCGCGTAGGCGAAGAGCATGGGTGGCAGGCAATCTCAGTCAAGGCAGGATGCACTGCAGAGGCTGATAGTGGATGGATGGATGTGTGCGCTGATCGCTTGGTGTGCAGTATGTGGGTTTTGGTACTCATTGACGATGGGTGGTGCAACGCAGTGGCATGGGTGCTGCCGAGATAGGCTCAGCCAGGTGAGGGCCTGCTATGCACTTATCGATTTATTAACTTGTCAACTATAATATAACAGGAAGTTGCGTTCTTGATCAAAATGATATGCTATAATGGTATGTTGCGTTCTTGATCAAAATGATATGCTACAATGGTATGTTGCGTTCTTGATCAAAATGATATGCTACAATGGTATGTTGCGTTCTTGATCAAAATGTTACGGTAATGATAGTAATTATATTGCTTTGCACCAGAGGCAGACAGTCCCAAGTAGGAGGCGCCACAGCTGCATCTGTCTCCATACAGACACAGATGGTGAGTGCGCTGGGATTATTTGGTTGCCTGCATGCGTGCTCTGCAGAGCATTGCGTCCGAATTTGTTGGCTTGAGCGATCTGGTGCGCCTGACCTGCCTCCGATTTGTCACTGTGAGTCCTGGTCTGGTCTGGCGGCTGCTCATCCTTGGCTGACCCCTGGCTCAAATCCTTGTGACGCTGCACATTCTGGGCTGACCCCTGGTTTAAACCTGCACCTGACGTTGCCAATCTTGGGTCTGGCTCCAGGTTCAATTCCCTGCACCACCACTTGCTTTCTGTAGGTGGGCGCTTTGCCAGAAGAAGTAGCAGCCGCCAGCTGCTTGCCGCAGCTGGCATGCTTTGAAATCAGTTCGCACTATGAAGTGTCCCTGCTGCCCTGCCTAGTGCGGTGAGTGGCCTGCACAATACTCTGCACCAGCACCTGCAGCTGCCCCTACATACCAAACTTTTGTTATTTTGAATTCATTTTTACGTTTTTACCTTTTTACATCATGTTTATCTCACATACCGTTGCCCTTCATCCCTTGCCCCCGCCCTGCCCCTTCCCCTGACCCTGCCCCCCGTGATCCTGATAGTGACCTGTCGCAACATCTCCACCTCCACCCCTGCCCTTCCTACCTTGAGCCTCCACCCCCTCGCCCCTCTCCCCTACCCTGCCCTGAGCCTCCACCCCTGCCCTTCCCCTACCTCTGAGCCTCCACCCCACCCTCCACTACCTCGGCCCCTCCCATCCCCTTATCCCGGCCCTGCCCCTACCGCTACCCCTACCCCTACCCCACCGCTACCCCTACCCCTACCCCTACCCCTACCCCTACCCCTACCCCTACCCCTGTCCCCATCATCATAACTATAATGTTAATCAATCACAACTGCAATAAAACATATTGCCCCACCATCCTCCCCCGCCACCTCCAGCCCTGGCCCCTGCCCACCCTCTGCTTGCTCAGCCTGGTAGGGCAGACCGCCTGCCTCACTGACCTCAACCTCTCCAACTTCGAGCTGCCTGAGGAGATGCTGGCACTGCTGGCTGCTCGCCACCCGGGCCTTACCAAGCTGACAGCAGGGCGCATGGAGGTCACTGGCGGCGGCAGCTGGCAGCTGGGGGCTCTGAAGGACCTCAGCCTCATCATGCTCGACAGATGGATGATGCATGACCGGCCCCTGGCCCTGGTCGCACCTGGGGTGTCACACCTCACTCTCAGCATGCTGCCGCCGTGAGTAGCTGGGGGGTAGCTGGTGACGGGCAGCCTCTGTTTAGTGGGACCCTGTTGCTGGGGGCTGGTGGGACCCTGTTGCTGGGGGCTGGGGGGCTGTACAAGACACCATTGTGCGAGGAAGGGGCTCTTAGGCTTTTCAATGCCTTCCATGCATGTGTTCGGTTACAATGTCCCCCTGCCATGCTGCTTTCGAAAACATAGCACTACACATGCATATGCCAGTGGCTTGCTGACCCTTGGACAGCTAGCTACTGACCTCTATCAGCTCATCTTGGTCATTATCGTGTTCAGGCACTGCTCAAAGCTGATGTCTCCATGTGTGCATGCATGCTTGCGTGCTTGCATGCTTGCTTGTCCATGCAGGCAACTCTTTTTTAACAATGCGGAGCCTGCTGCCCGGTACCACAGCCTGGCCACCTGCCCGCTCTTCATGGCCCCGCTCATTTACTCAGAGCAGCAGCAGCTGGCGGTGAGGTCTGCAATGACCACAGGCAATTGGAGGGGTAGGGCAAAGGAGCAGGGGCAGGGGGGCAGGGGCAGGGGCAGGGGCAGGGGGGCAGGGGCAGAGGGGCAGGCTGCAAGGTCCTATGCAAACCTTTTTTCTTCGAGCCTTCAAGCCATCTCTTCCTAGCCTTAGACACAGCCTCTACCTCTGCCCGCCTCACCTGCATCTGCTGACAAGAGGGGAGGACTTGCATGCCCCTGCTTATGAATGATGTTTCCAGGTTTTTCTACCAGCTTGTCATACTGTCACACATGACGCCCCCTATCTGACTTGCTGCCTTGCTGCAGCAATGATGCAGACTAGCATGTGTGATGTGTGATGCAAGTGTGATCAGCTGCCTTTGCCGCCCCTGCCCCCTACCCCCTGACTATGCAGGCCCAGGCTCTGGGTGATCAAGCCCAGGGTGCTGCGCTCGCCTGGCAGATGGCTGCCACTGTGTTGGAGGAGGCCCCTCTGACTCACGCAGCCACCCCAACCCTTGTACCTCAACCCCCTCAGCAGCAGCAGCAGCAGCAGCAGTGGGATGAAGGTGCCGGGTGGGCCCTAGGTGATATGCAGGAGGGAGGGGAGCTCACCTTTCGCCTGCCCCTGAACATCAGCCGCCTGTATTCCATGGTTCATGTCACACATCTCGCAGTGCATGAGTGGCTGGTCAGCAGCTACCTGGCAGCTGCCACCCCAAACGTCACACATCTCAAGGTACGTAGAAGTGGGAGGGCAAGGCAGCCAGGGGAAGCCAAGGGAGCAAAGATAGGGGGTGGCTGGCTGCTGGGATGTGGGTCAACAGGGGAAGGGGTGAGGAGGGCAGTGGCTACAGAGGAGCAGCGCGTTACTTCTGGCACAGTGGACCAGCTATGGTTCAGGGTGGCTAGGGTTCAGGGCGGCTAGGGTCTTGGTTTAAGACCTGGTGTCATGTTCGAAGGACCTTCCTGTTCCCCTCCCCCACTCACACCCCTCCACCACCTCCCCCCCATCTCCTGCTGCCTCCCCTCGTGCCACAGGTCATCCCGTGTGCAGACGCCAAGGAGGCCGCCCTGCCCCTGGCCGCCCACGCCTTGCTCACCAGCCTGCATGCCGCCCAGGCAGCAGCCAGTGCCTGCGCCACCTACGTATCCCACCTTCAAGCGCAAGCCCCCCGCCGCCTGCTGCAACAGCTGCTGCTGCCTAGCCCAGATCAGGCCCCAACAGCTGCCCCCCGTGCTGATCCCACCTCAACCAGCCCGCCCAGCAGGGAGGGTGTTTTGAGAGCAGCGGTGAAGCATCTGGGTTCCGGGCAAGCAGCGCATGGCGTCTCATTGCCTGAGCTGCTCCAGCTTGTGGGTGCGCATCTGGTTGGTGGCGGGGGGGTGGTGCAGGCCTCGCAAGCGCTTGGGGGGTATAGGGCATGTTGGGCACAACAGCCAGATGGACCAGGCCAGGCGGGCATACCTGGTCCAGGCCTTGGCTCTGGCTTCACCTTTGGCCGCGGCCCTGGCCCTGGCCTACCTGCCCGTGGCCCTGGCCCCCGCCCCAGCCTCAACCTCAGCCCTGCACCTAGCCCTTACTCGAGCAGTGGCACAGCAGTAGCTGGTTGTGAGGCAGGGGGAGGGGGAGGAAGTCCCAGGACAGCAGCAGCAGCAGCAGCAGCTCCCGTGGGCCAGCCCACCTGCCTACCCCCTCCCCTAGCCCACCACCCGGCCCCTGGTCCACCTTGGCTGCCAGCCCTTGTCCGGGTGCTGCGGCTGCTGGACTGGTTGAGCTTAAGGTTGGCAGTCAGCAGCAGCCAGCAGTGGCTGGCCCTGGTCCAGGAGCTGGCTCCAGGGCTCACCCCTGACCAGCTGCACTCCCCCTCCAGCATGCTGGCGGCCATGCGCAACGCCAGCAACGTGTTGGAGGCGGCCAGGGAGGAGAACGAGGACAGTGAGGGGAGGGTGCGGCAGGTGCAGCAGCTACTGGATGAGATGGCTTACGGGGTGATGGAGACATGGGAATGGGTGCAGTGGGTAGGAGTGGGGAGGGGGGAGGGGGAGGGGGTGGGGCATCATCAGCACCGGCTCCACTACAAACACCATCGCCACCAGGACCAGCAGCAGGAGCAGCAGCAGGGCAAGCAGCAGCAGCAGCAGCAGGGCGAGCATCAGCAGCAGCGGGAACAGCAGCAGCAGCTGCAGCAGCAGGAGGAGCTGGGGGGCCTGCATGAGGAGCATGAAGCCTTGGGGGTTGGCGGGCAGAGGCATGAAGAGGATGTGTCAGATGAGGCATGGGAGGGTGTGGAAGAGGGGCAAGGGCAGGTGCTGGGTCTGGTGTGCTCTGTGGCTCTTCAACTGGACCTGGAGCTGAAGCTGAGCCACAGGTGAGGGGTCAGGGTGAGGGGTGCTACATCAGGCAGGGGGCCGGCCTTGAGCGGGGCAGGTGGGTGGGAGTGGCTGTGCAGGGGGGGTGGAATGGTGAGGAGGGTCAAAGGGCCAGGCAGATGGTCATAAGCTCACGCTGCTGACGCCAGGGCTTGGCCCTTACCCTGGCTTGGACCGTGTAGTACCATTGAGTCAGGCCAGGGCAGGGCAGGGCAGGGCAGGGCAGGGCAGGGCAGGGCAGGGCAGGGCAGGGCAGCTCATGAGCTTGTTTGGCATCAACTCACCGCGCCCTTGCGTGGATGACGAGGGGGCGCTGTCACCGTTCACCATTCTTCCAGTAACCATAGGGGTCACACACCTTCCATCATGCAGCCATGCGCCATGCAGCCATGCGCCCTGTGCCATGCTGAACACCATGGTGAGACAGCCCTTGGTCCGTGTGACCTGCAGGTGGCTGCTGCGCCTACACCAGCTGCCAGGCCAGCTGCGGAGCATGCTCACTCACCACTTGCCGCCTCCAGGCCTGAGCCAGGGACAGGGCCAGGGCCAGGTGCAAGCTGTGTTGGATGCAGCAGTAGATGCCTGCCACCAGGCCCTGGAGGCAGTGCGCCCCAGCCTGACCCCGGCTGCTGCCTGGCTAGCCACACCACAGGTAGCAGCTCTTGTCAGGCAGTTCCAGCAGCAACAGGGAGGCCAGTCAGCTGAGGCTGCAGGGAGCAGCAGCGCTGCAGCAGGAGGACTGGGCACTCACGACTTATGGGCTCAAGCCGTTCAAGAGGCCTGCAGACAGCTCTTAGCACTGCGAGGGGAGGAGGGGCAGGGGCACCACCTGGGCCAGGGGCTGGACTTGGACTCGAACCTGAGCTTGGGCCAGTGGCAGGGCCAGAGCCAGGGCCAGGGCCAGGGCCAGGGCCAGAGGCAGGGGCAGGGGCTGGGTCACCAGGGCCAGGGGCTGGACTTGGACCTGGACCTGGGGCAGGGGCAGAGGCAGGAGGATGAGGAGGCAGGGCCAGGTGAAGGGCGGCAGGGGCTGCTGAGCCCAGGCTGTGCTGGCGGCCTACAGGGCCACCCAGCCCTGGCTGAGCCCCCTGCCGGCTGTGATGAGCCAGTAGCTGACAGACCTAGCCCCAGCCCTGGTCCTGGCCATGGCGCAGGGCAGCAGCGGGCGGGCCACCTCAACACCTCCACAAGCCTCACCCCAGCCAACCAGCCAGGGGACGTGCTTCAGCAGCAGGAGGGGGACCCCACCGCCAGCCCCAGCACTAGGGGGGCAGCAGCAGGGGAGGAACAGCTGGGGATTGCAAGGCACATGGATGGCCCTGGATGGGGTGGGTGAGGGGCTGGGTGTGGAGGTAGGCCCGGAGCCCTTCATGCCACAGACAGAGGCTGGATGGGCAGGGACACAGGCGGTGCAGCTGCTGGGGGAGGGGGTGGGTGGGTCAGGGCCAGAAGTGTGTCCAGGAGTGACTGTGTCGACAGAGAGGGATGAGGGTGAGGCCTTGCTTGGTGACCTGCCAACTCCCACTTTCCCACCCGGCTGGGCAGAAACGTGCAGTCAAGTGCCCGATGCACTGCGCCATGTGCTTGCATGGAGGGCGGGGTGTGTGCCCGTGGTGGCGGCTGCTGCCTGGCCAAGGCTTACCCACCTCACTCTAGCTGCTCCAGCACATGCAGGGCCTCCAGTGCTCTCAGACGCCATGGTGAAGGTGAGCAAGCGGTGTGGGGCAGGCGGCAGCTGGAGTGGGGGAAGGGGCAGGCGGTGGCTCGGGTAATGGGGGTGGGGCTTAGGCATGAAGTGTGAGGGGCCAAGGGATAGAGGCAGGTGGGGCAGACAAGGCAGGCTAGTGGGCGTGAGCAGCAGGACTTGACTGCCCCAGCTGTGTGACCAGCTGCCCAGCTGTGTGACCAGCTGCCCAGCTGAAAAATGTAGGCCTCCTGCACAAAAGACGCTGGTGTGATCGGACAGCCACAAATAGCTTGCACTTGCATGGTTTGCCTGCAGGCTGTCGCCAGTCAGCTGCCCCGCCTATCACACCTCGTCCTCCACCGTTGCGAGTTGTTGACCGATGCGGCCTTGGCCGCCTTGTCGCAGCACCCCGGGCTGCATCTGCTCCAGCTGTGCCACGGCCTGCAGATAACTTTGTCCGGCATCGCACGGCTGCTGCGCATCACGCCCGACGTGACTGTGTGCACTGTCACGCCGCTCATGACCGGTGTGGGACAAGCGTTGACCGGGAGAGACGGCGGTGTCGGCCTGGGGGGCGCGAGCAAACTTCGGAAGGTGGAGTTGCGCGGCTGCAAGCAGATCACTCACGATGGCGCGATGCGGGTCATGAGACAGCTGGCAGCCGTGGGTCGGTCCGCGGATGTCCTAGTGTCCGACCGGCCGGTAGAATGAGCTCCATGCTCGGCATGCAGAGCGGCGACGAAAGCCTCAGTATCGCACATCCCCGCCATCGACTTGTTCCAGCCGGCGCACTTGGAAGAGCTTTGCGAGCCCACAGCATGTCCTCTTTTGTACTTTCGACGCATGATGCATGATGCATGATTTCGCGAAGTGCAGACGTGGCAAACTTTGCTTGGGTGTTGAGGGGAAAACATTAGGGGCATGAGGAGTGTGAGTCGACGATGTTCGGCAGTTCAGCACACTATACAGCATACATCGCATAAGTAATGGATAATCGGCGGGCCGAGTACATTATGCGAAAATAATGGACGAGTCCGAGGCGAGGCGGCCATATACACCGAGGCGCAGCCGAGGTGTATATGGCCGCGGAGACGAGGACGAGTCCATTAGATTCGCGTAATGTGCGAGATTATCTGGTATATCTGAGGTCCGCGGCCCGTCAATTATACAAAAGCGTACCCCGCGGCCCGTCAATTATACAAAAGCGTACCCCGCGGCCCGGCAGTTATACAGCTTAGCAGCAACGACAAAGCGTTCCCTTTGTCTTTCCGCTATGAGCGCGGCCTGCCCAAAGCCCGAAGCTTCTAGTCAACATGCCAGCCTGGCAAATATTATACATGCCAGCCTGGCAACATGTCCGCTGAGCTACCGCGCTTTGCTGCAGTTGCCGCGTTGAGGTTGCAATAGTTGCGTAGGCGAGCTCTTTCGGGAAACTCGCGACTTGCAGGTTTCGACGTGCAAGCCTTACATGCAACTGGCACACTCGCGACTTGCGGTACACTTGCGGAACACGCGGAGCTAGCTGCTCGCCCTTTGCAGCCTTGATATACTCATCCGAGTTATGGAAAATCATTTGATCCTGTATTTTGCATACACTTCAGATATATACGTATGTATGTATCTCCCTACAACGACCTTGTTGCGTGGACACAACTTTAGGTCAGGGCGTCTAATGGGCGGGGTTAAGTAGGCATACTAGGGTGAAAGCAAGGGTTGCGACAGGTGATAACCATGACAATATTGGGTTGTCCCTTTCATTCACTTGCTTGGCAGCAGCAGATGTGCTCAGCATGGAATCGTCCGACCTTCATCATCATGCAGTCTTAAAGAAGCCTCACAACGTCGTGACGCAAGGCTCTTACACTGCATCAGCTGTTTGGCTGCTTGCTAGGGCTGGTGGAGGGGCTGATGGGCCCAATGAGGCCATGGTCAACGCACCCCACGGGAGCTGATGGTGACCCTGACCCTGACCTTGGCCCTGATCCCTGCGCTGACGCTGACCTCGACCCTGACCCAGACCTGGGCCCTGAGTGGGGATCCGGCCCCAACTCTTTGCCTGCGCATGAGCTCAAGCCCGAGGCGCTGTCTACGACAGGTAAGGGAGGGGCGGCGCCTAAGTCAGACTCCTCCCAGGGCAGAGCAGTCCAAGCTCCCAACGACAACGCCGTGGTGGCCGAGCAAAGCTCCTCTCCGAGATCCAGCGCTGGATCCAGCGCTAGCGGGCGGGTTGAGGCTTGGTGTTCGCTCCGCGACGGCCTGGTGCTGCCTGGATCGGCAGGACCGGAGATGGCCGTGGGGCTCGATGCCGGATCGGCAGGCCCCGTGTTGGTGAGCTGTGTCCGGAAGGGATGGGTTGGTGAGGGCTGCGACAGTTGCGAGGGAGAGTGGGGCGGGCTGTGGCTTGATGAGGCAGATTCTCGTTCAAGCACGTGCAGGGCGGGGCACAGGGTAGGCGTGGCGGGGGGAGAGGGGGCTGCGGGATCTGGCACTGTATTTGTCGCTGGTTCAGCAGTGGCAGCGTCCGCCGCTCCGGCAGTACAATACGCATCCAGGCCGGCAGGTTCCGTGCCGCCTACCAAACCGCCCGGCAGCCGGGGCTCGTCTAGCAGCGAGTCAGGGGGCAATGTCACACCCGCGGGCGGCGACGCGACACACGCGCCTAGCTCTTTGCTCGCTCGTTGCTGGCGCGCGGGCGTGAGCTGGCCCGGCACCTCGCGGACTCGGGTGCGGAAGTAACGTCTGCGGCGCACAAAATGGTTCATGTGGCGCTTGCCGCTATTAGGGGGCGGCGGGTGCGTCAAATAGATGAAGTCCAGTGCGTAGGACCAGCCGTTCTCGTCCACGCACGCGTCCTCCTTGCCTGCCATATCGAGTAGCCATTCGTCCTCCAACCACCTGCACAACACATGCCCAACAAAGCGTCCTGCCCCCTTGCCTAAACAGGCAATAAACCCAGACATCGCCAAGGCACATGACTCTGCGCATCTCCCCCTTACCCTCACCCCCACCCTACTGCCTGGCTGCCTCCGCCCCAGCCGCCCCACTCACAGCCAGCCGGGAGGCAGCTGTGGCTCGATGATGTCAAAGCCCTTGGAGCTGGGCCCCCCTGCCCGGCCCTGGCGGTCGCTCCAATGCCCGACCCTGTCGCTAGGCAGGAAGTGGCCAGGCCAGGAGTGGCCCCAACCCCTGTGGGGGTCAGCAGGGGGGAGGAGGTAGCGGGGGGCAGTGAGGAGCAAGGGAGCACACGGTAGTGGAGCACATGGCAGCAGTGCATGCCAGCTTGAGTCTTTTTCAGGGGGGTGGGGTGGGAAGGGGTAGGGTGGGGAAAGGTGGGGATTGGGAGGGGCAGGTCTGCTTATCTCGACCTGCTACACCACGGTGAGGATGCCCAGGCCTTGTCCCCATCAGTGGGTAGAGCAGCGTAGAGGTCGCTGCCAGGTCTCACCTGAAGGGCTGGAAGCGCTCGCACTCAAACACCTCCTCCTCCACCGTGTCGCTCTCCTCCTCGCCTCTCACCACCACCTGGTGGAACAACAGCAGCAGCAGCAGCAGCTGTGTGTGGGGGGGCGAGGCCAATCACAGCAACTGGTGTTTAAACAGCAGGCAGCAGCAGCAGCAGGGCCCCTAGCCCCAAGTATGGGCTAGGGGCCCCCAACCCCCAACCATTAAAAATAATTGTTTTAATTATTTTTAACTACAGCACCTACAGCACCAACTGCAGCTGGAGCAGGTCCCGTCCCCTCCTTCCCACCTGCTCCTCCCTCCTCAAGAGGAGCAGAGGCGGCCACAGCAGCAGCAGGGGGACACATGTGAGGAGCAGTGCACCCACCCCTCTCTCCTTCCTGCCACCCACCCGCTGCCCTCCCCCCACCACCTATTCCTCCCGCCCCATCCTCTTTGACCCCTCCTCCTAGCCCTGCCCCTGCACCTCCACCTCCAGTCAGGCAGTGAGACCACCAGTAAACATTCCACCACCCCTCCCCCCCTTGCCCCTCCCCCCTCCCCTCCACCCCCTCAACCCCACCACCCCTCAACCTGCACTTCCCCCCACCCAACCAGCCCCCCCTCCCACCTTGGCGGCCCCACCAGCTCCACTTGCCCCTGACAGGCTGCTGGTGCTCCTGTTCATCGCCACAGGACTAGACTCTCCCCCCGACTGACCCCCCTGACCACGCCCCCCCTCCCCCTCACGCCCTGCTGGCGTCCCCCTGCCCCCCGAACTCCCCCCCTCTTTCCCCTCAGGCCTGCCGACTGTGCTGCTGCCCCTGCTGCTGCTGGCTCCAGGACTCGCACTGCGATGCCTAAGACCAGCTTTGGGCTTGGCTGGCTGGCGCTTAGCCGGCCCCACCTGCCTTCCTGCCTCTGATGGGGGGAGGGGGGCGGCGGGTGAGGGAGAGGGGGAGCGGGAGGGGGAGGGGGAGGAGGGCAAAGGGTGTCGGGCCGGGGAGGAGGGCAAAGGGTGTCGGCTGAAGGTGGGAGGGGAGGGAGGCAGAGCAGCAGGGGTGGGGTGGCCATGGAAGGCCCCTGCAGCCGGTGATGAAGGCCCTGGGTGAGTCAACTAGGGGGGAGGGGGGAGGGGGAGGGGGAGGGGGAGGGGGGGGGGGCCATAGCAGCAGCCAGAGGCACTCAAGATGCAGCAGCACAGGCTCCATGCAGGCGGCAGCAGAGGCAGCAGGCGCCTCCATGCTACCCCTCCCCCTCATGCTACCCCCCCCTCATGCTATCTCCCCCCCCACATGCTACCCCCCCTGCCTCCCTGCCTTTCCCCGGGGGGGTTCTACACCTGCTCTCTGCCCACCCTCCTCTGACCCTCCTCTGACCTGCCCCTCCCCCCTCTCTACCTGGACCTAAACCCCACCCTGGACCCCCCCCCCCCCCCCCGTCACTCCCTCCCCCCCTCACCTGCCCACCCTCCTTTGACCCCCTTTGCCACCGCTCCCAGTCCGTAGGCCATGGATTTGATCCATGCATGCATGGGGGCGCCCCTTGCTCCTGAGAGCCTCCCCCCGGGGTGCCCTGCTGCTGCTGTCCCTCTCTTTGACGACTTGGGGATGCGCTGGCTGGTCAGCTGCTGCTGCCTCCCTGCCTCCCCCTCCCCCTGCAGTATCTCACTGGCACCCCCCCCCCCCTTGCTGCTCCCCCTGCTGCTCCCCCCCCTGCTCCTCCCCCTGCTGCTGCCCCTTGTTGCTGTCTCTGCCGCTGGTTAAGAGGGCCGAGGGGTTGTCAGATGAGCTAATGGACATGACTCGCTGGGCTGTGAAGTCCATGGCTTGGGTGGGAAGGAAAGTGTGACCAGCAGCTTCCGGGCAACTGGAGGTGTGACTGCCAGGAGGCGCTGATGACCTGAGAGCAGCAGCGAGGGAGGAGGGAGGTGGGTTAGGTGGGTGAGGTGGTGAAGGTGGTGAAGCTCATGACCTTGTCATCATGATTGCATGTGCTGTGCAGGCTGCTGCAGGCCACTGCTGGCTGCCCGTGCCCGTGAGGTGGCGACTGCTGCTTCACACTGCTTCACACTGCTTCACACTGCTTCACACTGCTTCACACTGCGAGTGGGGGTCACCTCCCATGATGGTTCACCTCGACCCTCCCCTCACCTGAGGCTGCTGCCCCTGCCCTGCCCTGCACCAGGTCCATGTGCTGGCAGCGAGTCCGGCTCCAACCATGATGGCTCACCTTCACCCTTGCCCCTTGGCTGACCTGATGCTGCTGTGTGCAGAGACCTGCACGCTGCCTGACGGGCCTGGTGGAGAGGTGGAGGGGGTGGAGAGGGTGGAGGGGTCGTTGGGTGGGTTTGGCAGCCTGCCAGGAGCATGTGGTGGGGAGGCCCTGGTGAGAAGGTGGTGGAAGCTGGTGAGAAGGTGGTGTGAAGCTGGTGAGAAGGTGGTGAGGAGGGTGCAAGGGTCGCTCTAACACTGTCACACACGACGCCACCAGCTCCGAGTCATGGCCTGGCCCTTGCCAGCCATTATAGCTGTACCTACCAGGCAGTTGCCATGGCCCCCTTGCCCGCTGCATGCAAGCCCCAGTTGACGGCCAGCAGCATGAGGAGGGAGGTGAGCACCTGGCCCAGGCTGTGAGGGACGTCCAGCCAGTGAGTGACGGGCACACACAGGAGCCATAGCACGCCACTGCATGGGAAGACAAACAGGCAGCAGGAAGATGAGCAGGCGCTAGGGAGGAGAGTGGGCGGGAAGTTGAAGAGGCAGCAAGGTTAGGATCACCAGCACTGATCATGAAAAGCCTTCTCATGATCCTCCCCTCCGCCCCCCTTCCTCCCCTCCCCCATTCCCCCTCGCCTCCACCCCCTTTCCGACTTGCCCCGCTCCCCCTTCCCTTCTGACCCCCTTCCTCCCCCAACCCTGCACCCCACCTCACCGGCTGCCTGTGCAAGCCACCTTGGCTGCCTGCAGCCCTTGCAGCAGCAGGCGCAGGACCAGGAGGCCCGCCCCCCCTGCCACCACATGGGCCACCAGGCCCTGTCGTGTCAAGCAGCGCAGCGCTGCCCCCGCCACTGACGACACCATGACCACCGTGTCACCCCACACCAGCAGACTGGGGGGGGAGGGGGGGGCAGGCCGGGAGGGGGAGGCCATGGTGGGGGTGGGGAAGGGCTCAGCAGCCTGGCCGGCAGCAGCCATCTGCCTGCGTGGTGGGGAGGAAAGGGGGGCAGGGGGTGGTACGTCAGGGGTAGTGCGTTGTGGACCTACCACTGCACTGTGTCAGTTTGAAGACTGCCAACTGCCCCCCTCCCCTCCCCCTCCCTCCCTTCCTCCGGCTCCTCATAAAGAACCGCCAATAGGGCCCTGGAAGGAACACGGCCCTGCTGCTGCTGGCAGAGGTGTGGGGGCAGGAGGTCAGGTGAGGAGCGCGGGGAGGAGAGGAGCCCCTCAGGCAGGTCCCCCTCAACCCAAACAGTTTAACCTGACCCCCCCCCTCCTGACTGCCCCCCTCCTGAACCCCCCCCCCCTCCTGACCCCCCCCCGCCAACTCCCCTCCCCACCCCGGCTGCTCCCCCTCCCCCCCCCCCCCACCCACCTTCTACCCTCCCTTCAGCCTAGGCCACCCACCTCACGGGCTCACGGGCTGCCAAGCCCCTAGGCCTGGGCGCTGCAGCCGCTGCCTCAGGCCCTGAGGGGGAGGCAGAGGGGGGGGGCTGAGGGGGAGGGGGGAGGCTCAGCCTGCTGCGGCTGTGGGCCTGGGGGCTGTGGCGGCCCAGCCTCCCCCAGCTGCCCCTCAGCCCAGGCCTCGCATGGAAACAGCGACTCAAGCACCTGGCGGTACTGCCGGTACGTGCCCCGCACGCCCCCTGCGTGGCAGCACAGGTGTGATTGGCGTGACGAGGGGAGGGAGGCATGTTGGGCAGGGCCCTAGTACGGCGTGATGAGGGGAGCGGCGGGGCGGGGAGGGGCCAAACGGCCCGCCCCTAGGGCCTCACCTGCACCCCACCCCCCCTGCCGTGCTCATAGGCACACATGCATCTCACATGCAGTGTGTGAGGAGGGTCTCTACCCCTGGCTGCCCCTCACTGCTTCCCTGCGCCCTCTCCTGCCCGCCCGCCACAGCTGCTGGCCCCACTGCCGCTGCTGCCGCTGCTGACACTGCTGCCACTGCTGCCCCTGCTGCCGCTGCTGACACTGCTGCCACTGCTGCCGCTGCAGGTGAGAGGCAGCACCTGGGACCACTGCCCTCCACAAGGCCGTGCTGTCGGTGAGGGTCTGGGGCTGACCTGAATCAGGGCTGAGCTGGCTGCTGTCATGACCCTCAAGCGCGACCTGACCCCCTCCTCCCAGCCATGCGTCGTCATTCCATGGCCTGGGTAGCCGACAGCAGCTGCCCAGCCTGCCTGCTTGAGTGGGTTGCCTGTTTGAGCATGCTGGCCAGGGCCTGAAGGTAGGGGCTAGGATGAGCCTGACAAGGCCAAGGCCACAGCCGCCGTGCTCTGAAGCACCTGCCCCTGCCACCCCTGCTGCCCCTGCCGCCCCTGCCACCCCTCCTGCCCCTCTGCCACCCCTCCTGCCCCTCTACCACCCCTCCTGCCCCTCTGCCACCCCTCCTGCCCCTTTACCACCCCTCCTGCCCCTCTACCACCCCTCCTGCCCCTCTGCCACCCTCCTGCCCTCCCACCCCTCCTGCCCCTCTGCCACCCCTTCTGCCCCTCTACCACCCCTCCTGCCCCTCTACCACCCCTCCTGCCCCTCTGCCACCCCTCCTGCCCTCCCACCCCTCCTGCCCCTCTACCACCCCTCCTGCCCCTCTACCACCCCTCCTGCCCCTCTACCACCCCTCCTGCCCCTCTGCCACCCCTCCTGCCCTCCCACCCCTCCTGCCCCTCTACCACCCCTCCTGCCCCTCTGCCACCCCTCCTGCCCTCCCACCCCTTCT
Source organism: Haematococcus lacustris (assembly GCA_030144725.1). NCBI lineage: Eukaryota > Viridiplantae > Chlorophyta > Chlorophyceae > Chlamydomonadales > Haematococcaceae > Haematococcus > Haematococcus lacustris. The sequence goes on along the minus strand of JASKMD010000019.1, from coordinate 1,834,485 downwards.
GCCCCTCTGCCACCCCTTCTGCCCCTCTGCCACCCCTCCTGCCCCTCCCCCCTACCTTCCACCGCCTTGGCCACCATGCCCTTCATCATGCGGTTCATTGCCGGCGACCAGTGGCAGCAGCAGGAGACGTGCAGGAGGGTGCTGACCGGCCCATAGGGCAGCAGCAGGACTCTGAAGTACAGCTGGAAGTGCTCCCCGTAGGGGGCGGAGGTGCGGGCTTGAGACTCGACCAGGTACTTCTGGCCGGGCTGGTAGATCTGGCAATGCTGCACTTCCTCCGTTTGAAAGGGCCGGGTGGCCATGGGGGCGGGCGGGCTGTCGAAGCGCACCTGGGGGGGGAGCAGCAGCTGCATGGTGCATGGTGCATGGCGCCACTGCTGGCAAGGAGGGAGGGGTGGGAGGGAAGAAGGAGGGAGGTGGGGGACAGGGGGAGCTGTTCCTGTCATACAGGGAGGTGCTAGATGCCATGGGGTTAAGGGCCACAGAGGGAGGGTTGCAGAGGTTCCTGAGAGCTTCCTGCTCAGGGACCCAGTCGTCTGGGGTAAGTTGCTTAAAGCTTGGACAAAGAGGTCAGCTAGGGATTGAGCTGGGAAGCAGCTTGGAAGAAGCTGTGGAGAAAGCTGGGCAGCCTGGGTCACGTTGTGCTGGTTGCGGTTTGTGATGGAAACTGCAGGGTCCTGTTAAGGCCACCCGCCTTGCGCCAAGTGCCTGGCGCAGGGATGCTGCCTCCGAGGGGGAGCGCGGGAGGGTCCCATGAAAACTGCGCCGATGGCAGCTCCTCCCTCGCGGCAACCCAGGGCGTCTCCACCAGGTTGAAGTCATGACGCAGCTCGTGAAGGCGCACCTGCGGGTCATGGTCGTGCGCAGTTGTTGAAGTCATGACTGGAAAAGCCTGCACGCATGTACAGCCTGAACCACGTCCACCTGCAGGTCTGGTGCGACCCACAGTGCGCGAAACAGGTCATCGATTGCCGCCCCAACGCGGAGCGAGAGCAATGTCTTGGACTCGTCCGTGATTTCTGAAGTCCACAGGCTACCAGGCGAAGGTTGCATCGTTGCAGGATGCATCAGCCCGTCCGGCCGCGTCAGGACGCGGGGTCGAGTCCGAGGGGCACCGCCTATTCGCCTAGCATACGCGCATCAACCGCGTATGAAGCGAGGGCGCTGTGTACGTACCTTGCGCACCCGCATACCTGCGTACCAGAGCCGTATATCCTCAACGGCCAACTGTTTCTAGCCCAGGAACATAGGGTTTCCGACTAGAACTATTTGATCCGACAGCTTTAATCTAAATGCATTGACTAGTACGAGACTAGTCAATGCAGGTCGTCACCAAAGCACCTCGCTCCAGTCGCAATGAATTGCGCATCGGCTCTATGGACTTAATTTAATCTTATTGCTCTTAGTGGGTCCCGCGCGGGTGTTGACCCACTTACGACCTTCGCCTGATCTTTTCGTCCCTTACGCCACCTCTGTCATGCGCAGGTACACCTTGTGCTTGATGGAGTGGTTTCCCAACACAGCTCGGTATCCCGTCCCTTTCTCAAGCTAGTCGTTCAAAGCTCGCGGCGCTAAGCGGGGGCGGGGGCGCGCAGCTGCCCGGCGCAGGCTAGTGTCCGATCGACCCCTGCGCGACCGGGCGACGGAGCCCGCGCGTGGGGCCATCCTGGTCCGGGCCAACGTCACGCCACCAATGGGCCTCGCAAGCAAGCCTCGGCACTAATCCAGCGGCGCATCGCCATCATCCCGCCTTAGGTGTGCGTGCCCCTCACTATGCGATGGTTCACGGCAGCTGCAGTCGGCTCCGCGCCGCGCACCTCCGGTTTTCGTGTGGTGCGTTGGCCCTGCACCCTCACTCTTGAAGCCTGCAGAAACAAAGCAGGTTGGCGGTGTGTTCACCATGTCCTGCAATCAGTACTCATGAGCAAAGGCGTCGTGCAACTGTAGGACAGTCGTAGGACGGTCGTGTAGCGACGGGACCTAACCAATAACAAAACACTAGCCACTATTTACATGGCCAAGGCAGTAAGTTGGTAGATTACTTGGATAGGTTGCATTGCAGCTCAGCATGAGTACGAGTATAAGTGGACAGTTTACATGTTTTAAATCCCTACAGCCCTCATGCATCACCAAAATACGCCAAGCCGCCACAAATACGAGAAAATTGTTGCATTAACAAAATAACTATGTTTTATGTAACACTTGATCCTAACCCTCTGCACAACCTGGACAGTTTACACCTACCGGTCCGACACCAATCCTCGCAGTCACATACCTCCCGCATCCGCCATATCTGTCATTCCTATAAGCCTAACTCGCCCTACGTACCCATGAACGCCATAGCATCCGTGAGGAACCCGACAAAGGTACCAAACACAGCATCGCGAGCAACATTGTTACATTGGTACGCTGTGCCGTTGCGTGCTTATCCTGGTGCAAACGCATTGAGGTTCTCCTAAGCATGTAGAAAGATCATTGCTTGGAATACACAAGTGCACAAGTACACGGCAGGAGTGGACACCTTACTCGCCTTGGCAACTGTGTGGCCGCGAGTACTGCTCAACTGCTCAACGCTGCCCCCTCGCCTGCCCCTATCCTTGCCCCAGCTCATCGCAGGTCGTGAAGCGCCGCATTAACATGCAGGGCGGCAACGCAGCTACAGCAGGTTTGCAAGCTACCACCAGCCAGGCTTCAGTGCAAGGTGGGCCAGCTGCCGAGGGGACAGCAAGCACATGACATGGCATTGCCACCCTGTGATGCCTCATGCATACCTGCTGGTGGGAGTGGGCAATGCCAGCCCCTCTCAGCTGGTTACCCCCTCCCTTCCCCTCCACCCCTCCCTTCACCCCCGCACCGCTTCACCTTCCCACCAATCCCCCTCACACTGCTCACCCGCCTCCATCCCTCTCCACCCACCTCACCCTCTCCATCCTATTGTGAACCGAGGAACTACGGCAGCAACAGCCACAGCTGCAGCTGAAGCCTTTTCAAACTCAGCCTTAACACCCAGAGTGTACACATTCAACCCACCTACCGTGCGTTGACCTTTGACCCCCTACGTTGACCGACATGCGTTGACCTTCGGCTTCCTACGTTGACCGCGCTGCGTCGACCTGCGCCCAGCCCCAAGTGTGATGTGCGCAGCTGATGTTGATCGGACACGTATGTGGCAGCCCTGCGGTGAGTCGCGCGCATCCTCCGGCCCTGCCAGGTCTCCCGGTGCGTCGCGCGTTCCTGGACGTCGCTGGCATCGACGTGCCGCCGCTGGGCTTGGGATTGGCGGCGCTCGGCCGGCCGGGGTACATCAACCTTGGACATGCCAGGGACTTGAGCGCCGGCACCGACCGTGAGGCAATGCGGCAGCAGTGCTGGCGTGTGCTGGACGCCGCCTACGCCGCGGGTGTCAGGTGCGCGGCCAGTGTTGATGACTACTCCGCCGTGATGGAGGTGTAGGGCAGTGGATCGCGACAAGTTAAGCTGAGGCTGACACCGAGGGTTTGATGGCCTAGGTAGTACACAGAGGGTGGCCAAAATCTGATAGGCCTGATTTGGCGGTTCTCCCGATTCCGCGCTCGAACACGCGCGCTTTCTTCCATGCACCGTCCTTTGCGTGCGTATTGGTGGTGTGGGGCAGCATGGGGCAGCGCGTCACGTTCCGACGGCTGAGATCTGGCCCCCGCCTGTCACGCACTTTTTGACCCTCCCGGCAACTAAGGTGCCGCTTGCACCGCTGCAGCACTGAACGCGCGCGAGTCAGCCCCTTCTAGACACCTCGGTAGGTGCCCGATGTGGCGCAGCCTTTGCGCCCCGTTTGCTCGTTCGCTCAGGCCGCGGCCTTGCGGCAAAATTCGCGTTGGCTGGGTTGATCCTGTTGATCCATGGCCTCATGAGCCCAGATCCCACCGCACACCACCGACCCCAATGGCCAAACTGACCACTGGGGCTGCTGGGCAGTCCACCAAGGCTTCCAGCAGCGCAGGCGATAGAGCCAGCAGGCTCTCCGAAGCTGCTTGGGCCTACCTCAAGCCTAAGCTGGGCCAGCCACAGCCGTCCATCGCTGCCCTGGCCCAGCAGTTCAGCGTCCCCTATGCCACCCTCCACGGGGTCATCAAGAGGGGTGGGGTGGTTGCAAAACGGGGGCGGCCAACAGTTTTGTCAGCTGTAGCGGAGCAGCAGCTCAGGGACATGGTGGTGGGGGCCCAGCAGCAGGGTGTGGGGGTGACCAAGACAGCACTGCTGGCAGCCGTGGGGACGACGCAGCGGGTCACGAAGCGCAAGGGCAAAGTGGACCCCTTTAAGGGGAAGGCCCCTGGCAAGAAATGGCGCCAGGGGTTCATGCGGTAATTAGTTATAATTATTTACTTGAAGTATATAATTAAACACTGATAACAATACATGTCGGGCGGCATTTGAAAAGAGCGTGCACTCTAGAAGTGGCTTAAACCCCCCAGACAAGGATAACATGCTAGCAGCAGCAGCAGCCAGCATGGAGGGTGGCAAGCAGCAACCAGCCTTCAAACCCTGGGTCCCCTTGACAGTCGACGCCGCAATGTTGCGTGTTGCAGCTCAGCGATCAGCCCAACCGCAGCCCAGCTTACGTTTTCCAGCAGAGGATAGGTTCTATTTCAAGCATGAGGTGGTTGCTGAGGCAGCCAAGAAGGCCGTGAAGAAGAGCAAGTGAAATTTCAAGTAGCATGCTGACATGCCCATGCACACAACTTTGAGGGACTGCCATCAGCCTCATGCCCATGTTTTTAACGACCTGAGTGACCTAGTGGGGGCACAGGGGTATGGTGTAGCTGCGTTGAGAGTTGCAGGTGCTTGTGTCCCCTGGGTTTGTTGCAGTTGCAGCATATCAGCATTAAGACAACTTGGCTGCAAAACTGGGGTTTAAGGGGTAGCTGACTTTATATCACCATATCTCAGCAGCCACTGAGTGAAAGAAGATGAGCAAGGGCACAGCACACAGAGGGCAACGTATGCTGCATGGCTGTGTGCTTCTTGGCGACCGGTGCACATTCCTTGGCCAGCAGCACCGAAAATGCTATCAAATCTATCAGGTTTAGGCCAGCCTCTGTGTACGGGCCGACCTGATGGGCACACCCATAGCTGGACTAGACCAGACGAGAGCAACTCAATCCGGACCAGGTGGAAAGGCTAACCAGGTAGAGCGAGATCAGGCCAAACCAGACCAGACGGGACCAACTCAAAGCAGACCAGACTAGCCTAGCCTTACATTAATTTATGTGTTGACAAACCTGATATTGATCCAGCGCTGTCAAGCGCAGTGATGGTGTTTTCTTCTTTGTCTGTAACAAGTACACACCACGTCTCCCCAGTCTGACTCAGTGCTGGGTTGTGAATGTCACATGCTGTGCAGGTACTTTGACGCGGCACGCAGGTGCGCTGCCTGCTGACCCCCCCCGGCTGCCCTCCTTGCCCCAGGTGACAGTGGTGGTGCCAGGCAATGCCAGCTGCAGCCATGGTCCCCACCCATCTAGCCTGTTCTGCTCCAGGGTTAGGGTTAGGGTTGGCAACAATATGGTTAGGGTAAGGGTTAGTTATAAGTTGGTAGTTAGTTATAAGTTGGTAGAACCTCCACCTCCGGCCCTGCCACCCTCTCCCCTGCTGCCCGTCCCCTCATCCCGGCCTCTCCCCTGCTTCCCTCCTGCTGCCCCAGCACCACCCAGCCAATACTAGCCCAGGCCCTGGCCCTGACCTCCTTACCTCCTTACCCCAACCCCAACCCTAATCCCAACCCTAACCCTAACCCTAACCCTAACCCTAACCCTAACCCTAACCCTAACCCTAACCCTGACCCCACCCCTGCTGCCCACAGCTACGGGGCAGCGGAGGACTTCCTGTCCTCATGGCTTGCTGCCCGCTCCCTGACCCCTGGCAGCGTGCTGGTGGGCAGCAAGTGGGGCTACACCTACACAGCAGACTGGAAGGTAAGGGCGCTACCTCAATGGCCAAAGCCCCAACCGCCACCGCCGCAGCCATTGCCACAACTGCCACAACCGCCACAGCTAGCCCCAACCACGGTCACCAGCAGGAGCAGTCAGCACAGCTGGATGTAAGACACCAGGCTGCTAGACAGCCGCCGCCGCCGCCACAGCTGCAAGCAGCAGCCGGCAAAACACATGAAGGGCTAGCGTCAGCAACAGCAGCAGTAGCAGCAGCAAGGAGAGCAGCAGGAGCAGCAGCAGCAGCAGCATCACTGCCAGTAGCAGCCGCCGCCACTGGCCTCCCTTGTGTTTGGCTGCAGGTGGACACTGGCGGCGCCCCCCACGAGGTGAAGGACCACTCCCTGCCCCGCCTGCTGGCTCAGTCAGGAGAGAGCGGGGCGCTGCTGGGGCCATGGCTCAGGCTGTACCAGGTGCACAGCGCAACCCTGGACAGCGGAGTGCTGCAGGTCAGAGGGGGGAGGGGAGGGGGAGGGGGAGGGGGAGGGGGAGGGGGAGGGGGAGGGGGAGGGGGAGGGGGAGGGGGGGAGGGGGAGGGGGGAGGGGGAGGGGGAGGGGGAGGGGGGAGGGGGGGAGGGGGGAGGGGGGAGGGGGGAGGGGGCGTAGCTCAGGGTCGCCATGGCCGTGAGCTAGGAGGCTGGTATCCTTTCACTACCACCTATTGACCACTGGTTGCTGTCCGGTTGCAGGGCCAGGCTCAGGGTCAAGGCCAGGGTCATGGTCAGGGTCAGTGGCAGGGCTAGGGCCAAAGGCCAGGGTTAGGGCCAAAGGCCAGGGTTCTGTCATTTGATCTCGTAATCTAATGGCTGCTGCCTGGCTGCTGCTCTGCATAGTCTAGGGAGGTGCTGGCGGAGCTGGAGCAGCTGAAAGGGGAGCAGGGCTGGAAGATAGGGCTGAGCCTGTCAGGTGGGCCCTCACCCCACCCCCTCCTCCCCTCCACCTGCCATGGTATGGCCCCTGACACGGCATGCTGGCCCAGCACAATGTGCCCCCTGACATGATTTAGAGCAAGTATCAGAGGCTTACAAACTGACAATGTCCTCACTCTCACCTCACTCTCACCTCTGGCCCTCACTCATGACCCTACTAGCCTTAACCCACACTGCTCTCCCCTCTGGTTGTCACTCATGCGCACCTTCATCTCACACTGATTCACACCTTGTTCTCGCAAGGCGTGAGACCCAGCGGCCAGATGCCCCTGCACCCCTGCTGCTCCAGCCAGGCCCTCACTCTCACCTCACTCTCACCTCACTCTCACCTCACTTTCACCTCGGATACTTGTTTATGACCCTTCTCCAGCCAGGCAATGACTAGGGGTGTGGTGTTGTGGCTGACTGTGCAGGTGCTGGCCAGGCCGCCACACTCCACAGGGCGCTGCAGCTGACCACGCGCAGCGGGGCCCTCCTGTTTGACAGCGTGCAGGCCACATGGAACCTGAAGGAGCAGTCTGTAGGTCAGTGCTGGCCAGGGCAAGGGTGGGCCTCACAGGTGGCTGTGAGGTGATTGACTTCACAAAATTATGCACACATTTTCATGCACAGTTTATGGCAATCTGGGAATAGAATGCGGCTGGGTAGTGGCAGAGATACCCACACCCGTCAACAGCTGGTGAGACACAGGACGCAAGGGCTGCACTGGAGCTGGGCTAGGCTGGGCTGGGCTGGGCTGGGCTGGGCTTGGCTGGGCTGGGCTGGGCTGGGTTTGCCTATGCCTCGCTGTGGCGCTCCCTGTAGTGACCGCCTACCCCTCACTCTGACCCCAGCCCTGAACCCAAGTCTGCTGCCCCTGGCTGCAGGTCCTGCCCTGTTGGAGGCTGCTGAGGCGGGCTTGCATGTCATTGTGAAGGTGGGGGAGGCCGCGTCACCGCCTGGGGTCAGGGACCAAGGGTCAGGGGTCAGGGGTCAGGGGCCAGGGGCAGGGTTAGAGGGCCAGGGTCAGGGTCAGGGCAAGGGGTGCGGGTCCGGGGTGAGGTCAGGGTAAGGTGAGGTCAGGGAGTATGGCAGTGTCTGAGTGCAGGGGTTTGTCATCGATGACATCTCCAGCACTTGGTATCCGTGAAGCAAGGGTCATGGAGCGCGGCAATGTATGTGTGTAGGGGTGTGTGACTGACCCTGAACCCAGCGCGACTGTGTCAGTGCTTGTCTGTGTACCGCCTGGGCGCACAGGAGGCTATGGCCAATGGCCGGCTGCTGTCACGGCAGGACCCTGATGCTGGCAGCCCCTTGCAGCTCATGGCGGCAAAGCTGGGTGAGGGAGGAGCGGGGGCAGGGGAGGGGAGGGGAGGGGCAGGAAGGGCTGCTTGCACCACGCACCAGAGTATACTTCATTGCCACTAGGAGGCTGTGGCAAAGCTGGGTGAGGGGAGGGGCAAAGGGAGAGGGAGGGGCAGGGGCTGTGGGTGCCACGTTTCCCAGATTATCCATTCTCTCCAGACTCCCAGATTAGGTTAGTGGTGTAGGGCCACAGGAATGTAAGGGGAGAGGGATGTGAGGGAAAGTAAGGGGAAGTAATGGGGAAGTAAGGGAAGAGGGATGCAAGGGGTACTGCCTAGACGCTTTGTCAACAAGACATTCTTGGCTCCTGCCGCCAGGCTTTGAAGAGGAAATCCCCTTGGTGCCATGCTGGCTGCTGCTGCAGGTTGCAGCCCAGATGCCCTGGCCCTAGCGGTGGCCATGGTCCAACCGTTCCGGCCCATGGTGCTGTCTGGTGCCGCGACCGTGGAGCACATGGCTTCAAACGCCATGGCGCCAGCTGTCGCAGCCAGCCTGGTCTGGGACGACGTCGCGCAGCTGATGGAGCAGATGCGCCAGCCCGCAGAGAAGTATTGGGAGGAGCGAGCCGGCCTAGCCTGGAACTGAGTGGGAATACTAGACTCACGCTAAACCTCTGCCATGCAAGTGACATAGCGACTCAGGGTGGTCAATGCAAGGCGAGAACACAATTGCCCGTGCCAACTGAGTCAACTGTTGCCATTCAGTCAATGGCAGTAGCGCCACGCCCAGCTCAGCCGGCAGCTGTGCTTTCTCAGCAGACCTGTGATTTCTCAACCCCAGGATCCGCTACCTCCACACCAAAGTCCCTGGGGCTGCGGGAGTTTGGGAAGAACCCCTTGCACTGCTGCCTGACCCCCTCAGGGGCAGATGACAGCTTCAACACGGCACACTCTATGGCGCCACAGCAGGCCCCTCCTGCTGCTGCTGCTGCTGGGCAGTGGGTCTTCGGTCTCGCAGCCGCTCGCAGCCCACGCCTCCAGATGAATCCTGCATGGTGCTGGCTGCATGGTGCAGGTCATCAGGCATTGACTGCTCAAGCTGTAGTGTCAGCCTGATTTTGCAAGATTGTGCAATGGATTGTGTAATGGATTGTGTAATGTTTGCTGCGGCCAGTTTGCTGCGGCCAGTCTCTACGTTGACTGTGGCCAGTCAGCTCTGCCCGACCCCACTTGGCGCTGTTGAACTCCTCCTTGGTGTATGATATGCAAAACCTGGGCAGCTAGCTGACTCTCAGTACGTGGCTGTGGGCACTTTGGGCTGATGGGTGCCACACATGTGTGGACAGTGCAGAACAGAGTGTTATGAATGCCACCAGGCCCAGCCTTGCCTGGCTTGCCTGCCTGGCAGCATGTTGCTTGCCTGCCTGCCAGGGTTCTGTCTCCAAGCCAGGCAGGGGCTAGTCAAGCACTCGGAGCCAGCGATCCCTCATTACTGGCCCACAGCCTGGTGCTGTTGCCCAACCCCTCACCTCCTTGTTGACGTCAGGGTGGAGCCCTTTTGCTAGCCGCTTGAAAGCTGTCTTCGGTCGTGCCCGATAGTATACACTGCAGTGAATTCCACCATCAGGAGATGCTGTAGATAGTGTGAGAAGGTGTGTAAGCAACATAGCAACAACAAGTGGGTTCCATGTCTCTTGTAGTTCTGTTTGAACACATGGCACATCTTTTTGTAATTGTCGGGGTGACCCCCTTCCATTCCTAAACACTGCCAGCTTGCTGTAGCGGCTTCTTAATCATTGCTTGCACGCCTGCTTGGGCTGCCGCTGCTGCACTGCCACGGAGACGGGCCCAATGCCATGGCCCAGTCCCGCAATACATGTACGGCTACACCGTAGCCAGGCTCTTGCCTAGACATGCCAGCCAGCTGAAACGAGATGTTGGGGTAGCAGCGTGCCGCAGCTAGCATGCACACGCGGGTTGTTATGTTGTACGGGTAGCAACGTTGCTGCCCGTTCGGTCTCCAGCGAGCTTATGAACGGACATGGCAGCGGTTTAGGTGGTTGAGGCAGGACAGCCGCCTTGCACGGCCAGTGCGGCCTACGATTGACAGCGCGAGGACGCAACATCGCAGATGGCGCTGCATAAGCAGCTACCTGGACAGGCTTCGACTTGTGCGCAGTTAGTGCAGCCCCGCCTCCCTCACCACCACTGCGCTGGCCCCTTCCTCATGCCACGTCGTACAAACTGGTCAGACAGGGGCACACCTTGCCTGCTGACATCTCGCGGAGGACGCAGCTGCTGCTCTCTTACGGCCAACCATGCCAGTGCCAGTGCCCACATACATAATGTCAGTACTGCCAAGGAATTCCCACACGTGCTTTCCTCCAACGGCAACCATGCCAGTCCCAGTGCCAGCACAGCGGCTGAATGCACACACATGCCTGATGTGAAGGCATTCAGGCAAGTGGCCGCAATGAAGGTTTAACACAGCACTCATGCCTAGCATGTGATGGGTCCCACTTACTCACTGCATAGTTGTGGGTCCAACTGACTCCAACTGATTCCATCTGAATTCAACTGACAACATGAGGAACAGACTCAGAGCATAGTTCCCCTACAACTAGGAGATGCTCTACCTGTCATGAGGGACAGACACAGTGTTGTTAACCTGTGTTGAGGTCATGTTCATGCACATGCACTTACCTAAGGGGTAATCAGCGCACATCTCCCCAACATGTAGGGAGTGCATTATCTGTAGTTTGTGGGATATCAGCAGCATGCCCCTATGCTTGCTCAACAGGTTTTGGCATGATGAGAAGCGGTTCAAGGGCTGCGGTGACACGTCCCTGGCCCAGGCAGCCTTGCTGGCCCTGGGGGGGGCTCGCATGGGCGGCCACATCAAGTCAGCACCCACCCAAGGACCCCTGGGTTGGCAGGTACGCCTGATGCTGGGTGACGCCACAGTGTGACGTAGCAGTGTGACCAAGCAGTGTGACTCAGTAGTGTGACACAGTGTGCACCCCACCTCCTCCCCTCACACCAGCCCCATGCCCCTGCCCTAGTGACCAAGGGCCTTGCCAGCGCCCTGACTGCAGAGACTAGCTGCCTGGGACGTATTGTGGTCACCCTCAGCCACTGCAAAGAAAGCCGTGGCAGTGGGGTTGCGCCCAGGCCAACTGGCCAGTGCCCTGCCGGGCAGTGAATGCCTGACTAAGAAGCGGCGGCTCAGCGCCACCTTGACAGCGGTGGGTGCAGCGCAGCAGGCAAAGGGGTTCAGGCGGGCGGGCAGGGAGCAGTAGGGGGCCAGGCTGAGACCGCATTTGCATTTGCGTTTGCATGTGGTGGCAGGGGGAGGGGTGTTGTGTCGAGCTGCTGCTGCCCACTGCCACCCCTGACCCTGATGCCAGCCTCTGCCACTGTTGCTGCTCTGCCAGTGGTATGCCGTGGAGTGATGTGGAATGATGGGGTTGTTGGCGGTGGGATGGGGGAGGGTGGGTGCTGGTACAGTGTGCCGGGGTGCGAGTGCCAAGGGATTCGCTGGCGGGTAAGATGTTTGTGTGAGTGTGAGTGGGTGTGTGTGTGGGCTGATCCTGTGTCATGAGAGTGTGATGTAACATAAGGTGGTGGAGGTGGTGGGAGTCGAGTGGGTATGACCTGGTGGAGACTGGCTTTCTCACCCCAGAGGTATTGGCTGGCTCTTTCTCCCTGCAGGCATACGACGCCTCCACAGTGGCCGCCCTCACCCCCCTCACGTTTGAACTGCCAAACCAGATGCGGACGTGGATCCAGTACCTTAGGCAGAGCAGCCAAAGCAGCCAGAGCAGCCAAAGCAGCCAGACCTTGCCTGTCACTGCTGATGCAGCCTCCCTGACTACACCTCTCACCCTCCAGAGAGGTGCAGCGGCTGCAGCAGCAGCAGCAGCTACAGGGACATGTGTTTTGCAGCCGCCAGGGATCGAGCCCAGTACCTCTGAACCCTTGTGGATCCTCAAGACCGCACAGCACCTGGGTGAGCCGGCAACCCACTGGGGACTGGTCCACCATGGCCTGCCCCATGCATCACGTAGCATGCAAGGCACTGGCGCCGCCTGTACCTGACTGGACCTGCATGCCTGCACATGCCATGTAATGCTGCTGACGATGATGATGGCCATGGTAACGATGAAGACCTGCCCCGTGCATCATGTGCAATGCCAACCGCCCTCTGCCGAGGCTGGCCTGCCTGCCTGGCTGTCCAGGGAAGGGCGTGCTCATAGTGACCCAGCGTGAGGCCGTCAAGGCGGTGGTGGTGCGGCAGCAGGCCGTCATGGCTGCTGCCAACACCAAACCTAAGTCCAAGCAGGTGTGAGGAGGGGTGCTGGGTCACACCAACCAGGTGTGACATCATGAATACCGTGATTGTGACTTGGACTCTTCCAATGCATTAACCGCGAATTGGGGCTAGCTGGGGCCTAGGGACCTGCACCTGTGGATAACAAACCTCACTCTTTCTGATCAAGAGGAGCTGCAGCAGCAGCCCGGCCAGCAGGAACAGGGTGATAGTCAGCTGCAAGAGTTTGTGCACCGCTTCTCATCAGCAAGTTAAGGATTAAGTGTGGAAATGGGGGAGGGGGAGGGGGAGGAGTGACAGTGACATGCAGCAGTTCCATCAGATGAGTGGGGAGGGACCCTAGCCCTCATGCATCGGCCCCTAAGAGTGGGGAGGGACCCTAGCCCTCATGCATCGGCCCCTAAGAGTGGGGAGGGACCCTAGCCCTCATGCATCGGCCCCTAAGAGTGGGGAGGGACCCTAGCCCTCATGCATCGGCCCCTAAGAGTGGGGAGGGACCCTAGCCCTCATGCATCGGCCCCTAAGAGTGGGGAGGGACCCTAGCCCTCATGCATCGGCCCCTAAGAGTGGGGAGGGACCCTAGCCCTCATGCATCGGCCCCTAAGAGTGGGGAGGGACCCTAGCCCTCATGCATCGGCCCCTAAGAGTGGGGAGGGACCCTAGCCCTCATGCATCGGCCCCTAAGAGTGGGGAGGGACCCTAGCCCTCATGCATCGGCCCCTAAGAGTGGGGAGGGACCCTAGCCCTCATGCATCGGCCCCTAAGAGTGGGGAGGGACCCTAGCCCTCATGCATCGGCCCCCAAGAGTGGGGAGGGACCCTAGCCCTCATGCATCGGCCCCTAAGAGTGGGGAGGGACCCTAGCCCTCATGCATCGGCCCCTAAGAGTGGGGAGGGACCCTAGCCCTCATGCATCGGCCCCTAAGAGTGGGGAGGGACCCTAGCCCTCATGCATCGGCCCCTAAGAGTGGGGAGGGACCCTAGCCCTCATGCATCGGCCCCTAAGAGTGGGGAGGGACCCTAGCCCTCATGCATCGGCCCCTAAGAGTGGGGAGGGACCCTAGCCCTCATGCATCGGCCCCTAAGAGTGGGGAGGGACCCTAGCCCTCATGCATCGGCCCTTAAGAGTGGGGAGGGACCCTAGCCCTCATGCATCGGCCCCTTCGAACTCTTTCAGCAACCAAGCAGACTCTGCCATCACACCAGGGGCAAGCTCATACCCCAACCCCCTGAAGTGTAGGGGAGGGGGAGGGGAGGAAGAAGGTGTGAGGGCATGAGGTGCAGCAGCAGGCATCCTGGAGTCTTCCAATGCATCAGGGGGAGGGGGAGGGATAGGGGGAGCAGTGTCAGTGGCGTGCGAGGGTGTCAGTGGGGAGGGCTTTGGCCTTCACACGGAGAGTCAAACCCCTTCAGCTCTTTTGCAACCAAACACGTCGAGCCATCCCACCCCAGGGTAGGCTAACACCCAGCCCCCCTCCTCAAGCCCTCCCTACCGCCCTGCTCCTCCTCTGATCCCTCCCCCTCTGCCCTCCCCCCTTGCTTGTCGTGACACTCCGCCCCACATGCACGCCTGCCCCTCCCCCCCGCCCTGCACCCTGGCCACCACCCATGCAGCCACGCTCCTTTGTGGTCGCCCAGCGCTACATCCCCCAGCCCCTGCTGCTGCGGGGCCGCAAGTTCGGCATCCGGCTGTGGGTGCTGGTGACCAGCGTGCAGCCGCTGCGCCTATACTGCCACCGCAACGGTCTGGTGCTGTTCAGCTCGCAGGCAAGTCCTGGACCAGGACCAGGAGAGCCACAGCAACAGGGGCAACCCCACCACCTGCACTCCTCCACCCCTTGCCCCTTCCTCTCCCCCCACCCTGCCTACTCTCCCCCAACCTGACTGCAGCCCTCCCCCTTGACTGCGAGGGCCACAGCCACTGGGCCAACGCCACCGCCTGCACTCCTCATCCCTTCCCACCCTCACCGGCCTGCCCACCCTCCTCACGCCCTCCCTACCGCCCTGCTCCTCCCCTGCTCCCTCCCCCTCTACCCCTGCCCCTTTCCCCCTGCCCCTCCACCTCTCCCCCCTAGCCCTCCCCCATTGCTCCCTCCCCCCTGCCCTTCCCCCTCACCCCACCCCCCTGGCTGCAGCCCCCCCGACTGCGAGTGGTGCCTTGTGATGGCTCCGTGCAGGCCTATGACGCCGCAGCCACCGACAACATGCAAGCCCACCTGACAAACTATGCACAGAATCAAAACGGTGCGGTGAGGCCGGCTGCCCCACTGCCGCCCTAGTGCATGCCAGGTCCAGGGTGTGAGGGTGCTAGCTGTGACCGGCTGCCCCACTGCCCCCTCACTGCCTGGCGGGCCTCTAAGGGACGAGGGTGGGTCTAGCTGGGGCCTAGGGACCTGCACCTGTGGATAAGGGGCAATAGCATGGGAGGGAGGGGGTTGAGGGCAAGCGCGCTGCCCACTTGTCCCCTCTCCATCGCCTACTTGACCCTGCCCTCACTGCCCTCCCTGACCCTGCCCTCACTGACCCTGCCTTCCCTGACCCTGCCCTCACTGACTCTGCCCTCCCTGACCCTACCCTCACTGACCCTGCCCTCACTGACCTCACTGACCCTACCCTCCCTGCCCCGAGTCCTCCAGCCCTGGGAAGCTGTCCTGGGAGACTGTGGGTGAGGGCGACGCTGAGGGTGCAGCAGTGGGTGAGAGCAGTGGGTGAGGGTGTGGCAATACTGAAGCTGTCCTCCTCCCTGGCAATAGCTTGCCAGGCTGTGGCTGTCCAACCAGGCTGTGGCAGCTTGGTAGCAAGCTGTGGCTGGACTCTGATGCCCAACGCCTCACAGCCCTGAGGGAACCCTTCTGGCAGTATCAGGGCAGGGCAGGGCAGGGCGGGGCAGCAGTTGCTGAGCCTACTGGCTCAGTGTTGGAGTAAGAAGGTTGTACAGGAAGCCAGTCAGAGCACCAGAGTCCGTAGGTGCATGTGAGTTAACTCTGCTGCTGACTCTGCTGGCTTAGGCATGCTGCTGCTGTGGGGCCGCAGGGGAGGTGTGGTCCCTGGATCAGCTGGAGCAGGAGCTGGGCCCTGCAGCTCATGCAACCCTCATGCAAGCCATGCAGCGCATGTGAGCGGGGCAGGCTGGGTGTGATGCACCAAGGGGGCGGTAGGCAGTGTGCAGTGGGACGCTGGCAGTGACTGGACAGGCTGAGGAGGATAGCTGGCTGCTGTCCAAGGCTCGAGTGGTGCGTGAGGGCTGGTGAGGGAGGAGTGTGAGAGACCTACCAAAAAAACTGCATGTGACAGCTGCCGTGGTGTCTGCAAGACTGACATGGTGGTCAAATGTGAAGATGGTGCATGCATGACATGTTGAGTGCCATGACATGGCTGAGCAAGGAAGGGGAAAGAGAAAGGAAAGGAGGATGGCGATGAGGTGGGGCTGTCTGCAAGGGGGAGGAGGAGAGGAGGGGGCCTCACTGGACACCTCCCAGGTTTCAGTGGCTGAACAGGACAAGCTGAGCGTGCTGGTGTGATGCGGGTCACACATAACACTGAACCTTACTGTTGAACATAACTGACTTGCTGCTACCGCTGCTGCTGCCGCTGCTGCTGCTACTGCTGCTGCTACCGCTGCTGCCGCTGCTGCCCCTGCTGCTGCTGCTGCTCTCTGTGGTTCCCCTCTGCAGTACAGCCCTAGCCTTTGCCGCCGGCGCTCCAGGCATGCGTGCCGCTGCCGCCGCCCTGCCCCGCCCTCCCCCGCCCGGCAGCTGCTTTGAATTGTTTGGCCTGGACTTCTTAATAGACCAGCAGCTGCAGCCCTGGCTGCTGGAGGTCAACTCCACGCCCTCCCTGGCTGCGGAGCATGAGAGCGAAGCAGGTGAGCAGCAGGGGGTCAGCAGGCTGCTGGGGTGGTGATGCTGGCTGCTGGGGGGGCTACTGCGGGGGGGCAGGGGGGCCTACCCACCACCTACCCCGCCGGCTGCCTGCCCTGGCCCTGCTGCTGGCCCCCACAACACAACCTCGCCGCCTGGCCCTCCTGCTGGCCCCCAATCTTACAGCGTGCTTACTTAGCGCTACCAAGATGACTTATCAGCCCTTGCAGCCCTACTCAAAGGCCTTGCAGCCCCGTGCGTGCTCTGAATGTCAAGGGACAGCCAGACTACTCAAAGGCAAGACAGTGTACAGGAAGTCAGTCAGAGCATCAGAGTTTGTAGGTGCATGTGAATTAACTCTGCTGCTGACTCTGCTGGCTCAGGCATGCTGCTGGCCCCACAACAGCATGATCAGACATGCCGTACCACTTCCCTCCCTCTTCCCCTGCTCTCCTCACCCGTCCAGTGACTTCTTAAGAGCCTACCTCCCTCCCATCCTGCCTCCCTCTTGGACCCACCTCCCTCCCACTCCCCTCCCTCTCCCCATCCTCCCTTCGCGTCACCTCCCCTCTCCTCCCCACCCCTCACCCCTCACCCCTTCCTGGCGGGTCCACAGCTGGCCCCCTGGTGCCTCACCTATCCCCGGCTGCAGTCCCAGAAACAGCCCTGGCCCTCACCCTCTGACCCTCTGACTCCTTCGCTAACCTCCCCCACACCGCCTCCAGAACTAGTTCCAATTCCACCTGTGTGCCCACAGCCTGTGTCTCCGCCGTGTTGCTTCTATGTCACACTTGCAATGCAAATGTTACACCTAGTTTTGCACCTCTTGTCCATAAAGCCTTCCAGACACCACTGTTGGGCATTTGTGTTTTTTTTGCTTTGTCTTTTTTTTGCCTCTTGCGGAGTGATGGCTGCAAGGTGCTTGCCCTGCCTGCCTGCCTGCCTGCCTGCCTCCCTGCCTGCAGTCAGGCTGATGATTCACCAGCAGAAGAGTGGCATGGTGGCAGACATGTTCAACCTGCTCGGCCTTACCACACGCTTCAAAGCCCCTGCCACCTCAGCCAGCCAGCCACAGAGCCCGCCCCCACACCACACGGTTGTTGAGCAGGAGACGTCCTCCCCACACATCTCTGTATCAGCAGCAGCTGCAGCAACAGCAGGTCATGCTGCCTCCGCTGCCTCTGCTGCTGCTGTTGTGGAAGGAGGGGGAGCAGCCTCCATTCTGTTGCCAAACATCCAAGCAGTCAGGCAGCCTAGAGAGACGCTGTCAGGGCTAGAAGCTGCAGGGGAGGAGGAGGGGGAGGGGGAAGGGGCAGAAGGGCAGGGCAATACTGTGGAGGTTGGTGAAGCAGTGACAGCGGCCCCTCCCCCTCTCCCTTTGCCTCTTACCACGGCAGATCCTTCCTCCAACCCCTCGTCACTCATGGATCACACCTCGAGTGAGCCTGGGCTGGGAGCCTTAACAAACCTCACTCTTTCTGATCAGCAGCCTGGCCGGCAGGAACAGTGTGATAGTCAGCTTTACGAGTTTGTGCACCGCTTCTCATCAGCAAGTGAGCTGCAAACGCAGCAGGTGAGGTGTGAGAGTGAGGTGTGAGGGTAAGGCGTGAGGGTGAGGTTTGATAGTGAGGTGTGGGGGTGAGGAAGCCACTTGGCCACACTGTGGGGTGGAGTATCAGCAGGGGCAGGGGTGCGGGAGGGTCATCGTGTTGGTGGAATAGTGCATGCGCCTAATGCTAATTGATGGGGTGCAGCAGGCAGGCACGGCTGTTGCTTGTGAGTTGTTGCTGTTATTTGCGAGCTGTTTGTGGGACAGGGCAGGGCAGAGGGAGAGACGGGCCAGGCAGACCAGGAAGGGCTGACAGGTGCTGCGCCTGACCCTGGCCCTCACTTCTAGTTGTCAGCGGCAGTGTTGTTGGTGATTGACACTGCTGAGCCGACAGGCTGGTATGGCTGAAAGACAGCTGGTAAGGCTGATGGGCATGTGCTCCGCCAGTGCTGTGTGGGGGGCTGCCCTGTGAGGAGCTGCAATATGTGCCCTGACGATTCTGACCCTCACACTGGCCCTGGCTGTCACCCCATATTGATCCTCATCGCTGCCCTGCCTCTGCCTCTGGCTCTAGCGCTGCCTCTGGCCCTGACGGAACTGCCTCGCTTCCAGTATGGCCAGTGTGGTTTGGCCCTGCCTCTGCCCCTGCTGCCATGGCGTAGATGGTGACAGAGCTCCAAGCCCTGAGGCGGGAGCTGAGGGCTCGGGGTGGCTTCCTCCCCCTCATGCCCCTGCTACCCACCCAGGCTGCAGTCGATGAAGGGGGCTGGAGCCTGCCCGTGACACACATTGACAAGATGTTGGTGTGAGTATATTGGAAAGGCCAGCCCAATACCAAGCCCAATACCAAGCCCTTGCCTTAGCCACTGTGTCAGCCACCTCCCTGGCATGCACCTGGCCCAGACCCCTCCCTGCCTTCCGGCTCCACCATTGGGCTAGGGTTTGGGTTGGGGTTAGGGTTAGGGTTAGGGTTGTGTAGGGTTAGGTCTTGGGTTTAGGGTTGGGGTTGGACTGAAGCTTGGATTTTAACCCGAACCCGAACCCCAACCCGAACCCTAACCCAATGGTGGAGCGTGAAGGCTTAACCCTGACCCCAGCCCTGCCTTGTTAACTGCCCTTGCCTTGTCTTGTTGGTTTTGTTAGCACTTGCCTTGTTGGCTGCAGTGCCCTATGAGGGTGCTGGTCACATTGCTCACCACCATGCCCAGTGCCTGCATCATCACTCAACTCCCGCCTTGCCTTGCCTTGGGCATGAAAAAGGCATTGTCATTCTATACCTTCTCACCACATGGTATCGTCTTGGTGACACTGCATCATTAGACTTCTGCTGCATCCACTTTGCTCGTACATGAGATGTGCCTCGCAGTACCTTGAGCATTTGTGTTGTGGGTTGTGGCTCCTGAGTAAACGGTGCTTGGACGTTGCGCTCGTACATGAGATGTGCCTTGCATGCCTCACATGTATGTTGGTGTTGTGAGTGTTGAGTTTGCAGTTCTTGGATGGCCCTGAGCTGGGCTCTTCTGCTAGGCTGCATGTTTGATGCAAGGCTGGTAGCCACAGCGGTGTGTCACGTGCGGCTAATGATGGTGTGTGGGGGCTGTCATGCATCCATCCTAGCTGAGCATGTCTTGTGGACAAGGCTGGTGAGGAGTGATGTCAACCGCTGTTGTCACAAGGAGCTGTCCAAGGGCGTGCTCCTTGCTCACTTGGTTCACTTTGTGCGAGTACGCTGCGCACAGGGCTTGGTGCGAGCAGAGCTGAGGCATCGTGGCGGTGCTCGTCGTGTAGCGGCGGGGCGGCGAAGGAAGCAAGGCCCAGTAGCATCAGGAGCAGACATGCGATCCAGCCTGCTGTTTGCTTGCGGTTATGTGGCATCGGTGCCGTGTTAATGACCCTATGCAAATCAAGCAGTGTTTTGTTTGTTTCGAGACATGTCTGCAGCACAGTGTCTACTGGTACCTGCTTACGAGTATTAAGGAAGCAGTGCACTTCACTCGAGTTAGAGCAGCATATTGACAAGATGTGAACCAGGTCCTTTGTTATTCGTGTCATCGTAATTGTAACTTCGTGTCTTGTTATTCGTGTCATCGCAAGCTCTAACCCTCGTTAACCCTCCCTTTATAACCAAGCCTCCAAACAAAAACTTCTTGTGGTCCAATCGTCGCCGTAGGAGCGTAACCTCGACTAATGGCGGGCCTCTACCGCAACCTCGCGTTCATGATGCACGGCTCCAAGCACTTTGGCAGGCAGGGCTACGAAGCTGCAAGCAAGCATTTTGATGACAGGTGCGGCCGGGTCAGACTGTTGCATGGGATGATAACAAGCCACATCACCTGCAACGTGCCCTCTCACCAGCCTCCAGCACCACCATCTGATGTGGGCAACACCCCGTGGCTGCTGATGTTGCTTAAAGTGTGATGCAGCAGCGACTGGACGGACGCACCTGCCTCGTCACTGGCGCTAACCAGGTTAGAGCCAAGCATGGCGACCAACAACCCACTCCTCCCCTCAATGACACACCATGTCAGCTGCTGAACAGTGCCATGCATGCTTTTGACTCACGAGCCACTGTGATGCATGATTGGCCATGTGTCAGGCCTTGTTCTCATACTCCGCCAATCATGCCAGGTCGGCACTGGCTAGGCGTCCTCATGAGTACATGTACCCTGCCTGTTCCACCATTGCACGACATCCGCCTACCAGTGGCGCTGCTACTAACACACACACACTCACACCTCCCCTTGTGCTCTGACTGTTTCTGCCTGTGTTGGCGTCGCGTGGCAGCTGGGCATGCGAGCTTGCACATGTGTGTGCAGGGACTTGGACGGCAGCTGTCAGAGGTGAGGAGGACCGGGTCAGGCTGTGTGGCCTGAGTGGCAGCCTTTCTTAAGCAGGTGCAGGGCCAGCACTGGCACTCAGCAGGGAAGACGTTGAATGACCCACAGCTGGTGGGCTGGGCCAAGCCTGAGGGTCACAGTGGGCTCTGGGGCCTGCAGTGAGCTTGGGGGGCGCTGCGGCTGGCTGGGGGGCCCTGGTTGGGGCGAGTGAGGTGGGGTGCTGGTTGGGCGGGTTGGTGTGGTGGCGTCAAGAGCATCCCTATGCCCACCTGCACTGCCGCCTTATCCCATCCGCTGGCCAGCTGGTGATGGCCTGATACATTCGCGCCCGTGCAACTCCAAGATGGTCTGCTTGTTTGCACCTCTTGCCGGGGCTGTGTAAGGGAACATGCCATCCCAGCCCACCACCACACCCAGGCCACCTCTACCAGACTGATGCACTCAGACCAGGGCCATGCCCTACAGACCTTGCCATCCAGAAGCTGCTGAGGCTGCCTCCTCTCCTTCACCTGCTTTGCTGGCTGGCCCTCCCCCTCCCCCTCCCCCTCCCCCTCCCCCTCCCCCTCCCCCTCCCCCTCCCCCCCCCCTCCCCCTCCCCCTCCCCCTCCCCCTCCCCCTCCCCCCTCCCCCTCCCCCTCCCCCTCCCCCTCCCCCTCCCCCTCCCCCTCCCCCTCCCCCTCCCCCTCCCCCTCCCCCTCCCCCTCCCCCTCCCCCTCCCCCTCCCCCTCCCCCTCCCCCTCCCCCTCCCCCTCCCCCTCCCCCTCCCCCTCCCCCTCCCCCTCCCCCTCCCCCTCCCCCTCCCCCTCCCCCTCCCCCTCCCCCTCCCCCTCCCCCTC
Source organism: Haematococcus lacustris (assembly GCA_030144725.1). Classification (NCBI taxonomy): domain Eukaryota; kingdom Viridiplantae; phylum Chlorophyta; class Chlorophyceae; order Chlamydomonadales; family Haematococcaceae; genus Haematococcus; species Haematococcus lacustris. The sequence goes on along the minus strand of JASKMD010000019.1, from coordinate 1,812,896 downwards.
CCCCTCCCCCTCCCCCTCCCCCTCCCCCTCCCCCTCCCCCTCCCCCTCCCCCTCCCCCTCCCCCTCCCCCTCCCCCTCCCCCTCCCCTTTCAAACAGCTCGCACAAGCTTGTTTAGTCCATTGTTTATGTACATGCATACAGGGGGTTGTGGAGCCTCATGCACAGCCTGCATGCACGCTTGCATACAGGAGCTTGCTGCGCGAGGAGCTACCCTGCTGATGGTGTGTCGTGACCCCACCAGGGGCAAGGCGGCAGTGCAGGCAGTACAGACCAAGACAGGCAACAAAGACGTACAGCTCAAGGTAGGGTGAGGTGGGCAGCAGGCAGGTGGGCAGCAGGCGCACAAGGTGGGTAGGGTTAGGGTAAGGGTAGGGTTGGGGTTGGGGTTGGGGTTAGGGTTAGGGTTAGGGTTAGGATCAGGGTTAGGGTTAGGGTTGGGGTGGCAGCAGAGAAGGAAGGGATAGTGACAGCCAATCTGAGGAGCAAATGCCTGTGATGAGAAACTTACCTCGGTGTTTTCCCAGTTAAAGAGATGTGACTCATCGTACAAATGGTTGCCAGTGTTTTTGTTCGCGCTATACATAGCGTTCGCTATGGGATGGCATGTTTTGGATCTCGTGTTACGCTATCAAATGTCGCTTTTCGAACTGCACAAGCGCGCATCGCGCTATGGAAAACGATCTTTGACCTGCGGTTTTGCGGGAAAAACGCTGTTTTGATTATTTGAGCGGAAATATAAAGTGATGATGAAGTATAAATATGGAGGCGTGGTTCTGGGCCATGTCAGTTTGCGCTATCAATTATGCAGTTGGGCGAAACGAAAATCAAACACAGGTGAGCGCTCAGTGGACGTGATGAGCGACCCAGCATGCAGAAGCATGAAAAAGCATCTGGACTGATCTTTGCATCACCAGTCCAGGGGCTGGTTCAAGCATCCACTGCAGAGAGCCTCCATGGCGCTGTAAAGCTAGGATGATGCACACAGCAGGGTCAACACCTGCACAGTGTTTGAGATGAGGTGGTTGAGACGAAGTGTTTGAGACGAGGTGATTGAGATGAGGTGTTTGACATGAGGTGTTTGAGATGAGGTGTTTGAGATGAGGTGGTTGAGACGAAGTGTTTGAGACGAGGTGATTGAGATGAGGTGTTTGACATGAGGTGTTTGAGATGAGGTGTTTGAGATGAGGTGGTTGAGACGAAGTGTTTGAGATGTGCGTTGTGCATTGTTAAGAGCTAGACCAGTCACATTAGGGGCCGACAGCCAAGTTGGGTTTAGTCCACACCCGCTCAGTGTCTGGCACAACATGGTGGTCGTGGCTGATGGTGGTTGATGGTGGTTGATGGTGGTTAATGGTGGTTGATGGTGGTTGATGGCGGGGACATTGGTGGGGATTGCAGGTCATGGGGTGGCGGACCACTGGCTGACTGGTTGGTTGTCGGCGGCTTGGTGAGCCATGTCCCGCCTTGCACCTCACCGGTCACACCCTCCCTGTCACTCCGTCACACTGCGTAACAGGTGTGTGATATCAGTGACCTGAGCAGTGTGGCCGCCCTGGCAGCTGAGCTCAAAGCAGGGGGCGTGAAGCTGCACCTGCTGGTCAACAACGCAGGAGTCATGGTCAGTGCTGCCGTCACCACCACTGCTGCCGCTACCGTTGCTGCCAATGCTGCTGCTGCTGCTGCTGCCAATGCTGCGACGTCCCCCCCCCTCTGCTGCCGCTGCCGCTGCTGCTGTCGCTGCCTCTGCCGCACGATATACTTCCTGGAATCAGGAGCAGGGTCAGGGCCAGGGGGCACAACTAGAGGGAGGCTGTGTGGCCTGGTGCCTGGTGTTCAGGTTCATGAACGCCAGCGCACCCAAGACGGCCTGGATGTCAACTTTGCTACGGTGAGCTCCTGCACCAGGTGGTCCTGACCAGGTCGTCCTGATCCCGCTCCCCCTCCCACCCTGTGCACGTCTCCTCTCCTCCTCTCGCTACCTTCCACTCCTGCCCCTCCTCCCCCTCTCCCCCTACCCCCCCTTCTTCCCTCTACTTCCCCTCCCCCCCTACCCCCCCTTCTTCCCCCTACTCCCCTTACCCACCCTCTTCCCCCTCCTCCCCCTTTATATTCATCTAGTGTATGTGAAGTCCCATGGCGTTGGTCACCACAGCATACTGAGCTACAGTACTGCTTGCTGCTGTGCAGAACACGCTAGGCTGCTTTGTCATCAGCTTGCTGCTGGAGCCTCTGCTGGTGGCTGCTGCCCCCTCCAAGGTCATCTTCGTCTCCTCAGGCGGCATGCTCACACGTCAGTCTGGGGGGGGGGCTGCAGGGGGGCAGCAGGGCAGGTGAAAGCATGCATGCATGCAGGCAGGCAGGCAGGCAGGCAGGCAGGCAGGCAGGCAGGCAGGCAGCACGGGGGCAGGAGGGCAGGTGGAAGCATGCAGGCAGGAGGGCAAGAGGGCAGGCAGGACGGCAGCAACAGGAGGGGGGGAGGGGGTGGGTGGGGTAGGCAGGCAGGTGGCGGGGGGAGCAGGCTACAGGGAGTTGTGTTGTAGGTGCTGGTAGAGGTGAGTCTCTCCCCTGCTGCTGCTGCTGCTGCTGTTTGCCGGGCCTGGCTTGCCCTGGCTTGCCTAACCAGGCTCCTCCCTTAAACACACACCCGCCACACCCCGGCCTGACCTGGACTGCCATAACCTAATCAAGCAACACCAATGACGCTGCATTGCTGTGTTTATTCCCTTGCTCAACCGCACTCAACCGCAGAGAAGCTGGACGTAGACGACATGCAGAAAGAGCACATGCGCAGCTATGACGGCACTGTGGCATATGCCCGGGACAAGCGCCGCCAGGTGGCCATTGCTGAACGCCTGGCAGAGCTGTGGGCCAACAAGGGTGAGGGTGCTCCCCGCCCTGCTCCCTGCTCCCTGCTGCCCACCCTGCTGCCCGCCCTGCTGCCTGCCCTGCTGCCCGCCCTGCTGCCCGCCCTGCTGCCCGCCCTGAGGGCATATAAAGACATGGTGTGAAGGCCAGTGTGAGGGGCTGCTGCTGGCCTCTTGACCCCTGCTTCCGCTGCCAGCTTCACCGGTCTGCGTGACACCAGTGACAGTGCGCCCTGCTCATCCTCCGCCCCGCTCATCTTCCCCATCAACCTGCTCCTCCAATCTGCACATAGAGTGCTTGGCACGTGGCAGGCATGGCTGGCTTGCATGCGCCATGTGGCATGCATGCATGCGGGGTGCAGGCGTGGGTGTGTACTCCATGCACCCTGGATGGACACTGACTGAGGGCGTGAAGAAGAGCATCCCAGGCTTCTACAACTTCTACAAGGACAAGTTCAGAGACCCAGGCCAGGGCACTGATACCCTGGTGTACCTGGCCCTGCAGGTTAGAGGAGGGAGTGGCTTGGTGGCCAGGGCCAGGGCCAGGGGCAGGGGGCAGGGGCAGGGGCAGGGGCAGGGCCAGGGCCAGGGCCAGGGCCAGGGCCAGGGCCAGGGCCAGGGCCAGGGCCAGGGCCAGGAGATTGGGGAGGTATGGCGAAGGGAAGGGCGGCAGGGGCTGCAGGGCCCAGGGACCATTGTATCAGGATAGTTGGGAAGCCTGCGGGAGGGGCCACACTCAGGTCCAAGCCTGCCACCAGGTCATCAGGTCACGCTCGTTGAGGTGTAAATGGGAGGCTCTGGGAGGGAAGCAGGAGCTCATTGTGTGACTGCCAATGCTCAGCTGCCCACCACTCCTGTCATCAGCATCAGCATCATCATCAGCAGCAGCAGCAGCAGTAGCAGCAGCAGCAGCTGCATCATTATCATCAGTACATGGCAATTGCTGCTCTGCTGTCAGATTGGAGACTCCATAGTCCTGGCACAGCCACTGCCGCTCATTGCTTGTCCAGCCCATTGCCTGCCAGACCAAAAGCTCACACTGAAGCCTGGGTCACTGGGTCGCTGGGGCCAGGCGCCCGCTGCAAGGAAGCAGCAGCCTCCAGGCCCCCAACGGCATAGCCCACTGGCAGTCCAGCCTGCAGCCTGCAGCCCCACTCCTTGCAGCAGAACAGTGGTGGGTTCTGCCCTTGTTGCCAGCCCCCCACAGGCCCATATTGACGCCTATATTTTTCCCTACACCTCAGATATCTTGTATTGAAGCCTGGGTAACAGGGTCGCTGGTTCCGTGACCACCACCCCACAGGCCACCACCCAGACCAGGGTGTGAGAGTCCAGCTCTCACTCAGCCCTGGTGTTGCTGCAGGACCCAGCCAAGCTCCAGCCTGGCGGCTTTTACCTGGACAGGGCCCCTCAGGTCAGCTGGGGCTACAGATGCTCGCCTAGGTCAAGGTGCTGCTTGTGGGCGAGATGTGGGTCAGTGCTAGGGAGCGTGTGTGAAGGGGGGAGGTCGGGGTTGGCGGCAGCGCGTTCATCCTCACTAAACCACACCATACCACCACAACCACAATGAGTCAGTGCGGTATGACGGAGCTGACCGTGCCAAGGACAGGACCCCACACCCTGATGCCCCTGTGCTCTACCAGACTGCAAGGCTTGGAACCAATGTCGGGCATATGTCACCTTCAGGGTTTCAAGGGCCAGGCCAGGCTGTGGCTCACAGGGTCAGCTGGCAGGGCTCCTGCTGCTGTGCAGGCCAAGCACCTGACCCTGGGCTGCACCCAGTACTCGGCTAAGGAAGTGGACCGCCTGTGGAGCCAATTGACTGCACTTGGGGCCAGGGTGAGGGCCAGGGGTGCAGGGGTGCAGGGGTGCAGGGCCAGGGGCAGGGGCAGGGCCAGGGGCAGGGGCAGGGGCAGGGCCAGGGCCAGGGGCGGGGCCAGGGGCGGGGCCAGGGGCGGGGCCAGGGGCAGGGCCAGGGGCAGGGCCAGGGGCAGGGCCAGGGGCAGGGCCAGGGGCAGGGCCAGGGGCAGGGCCAGGGGCAGGGCCAGGGGCAGGGCCAGGGGCAGGGCCAGGGGCAGGGCCAGGGGCAGGGTGAGGGCCAGGGGCAGAGGCAGGGTGAGGGCCAGGGGCAGGGGCAGGGTGAGGGGCAGGGGCATGGCTGGGGCTGGGGCAGGGCCAGGGGCACAGGGGCGCAGGGTCAGGGTGAGGGCCAGGGGCAAGGACAGGGGCAGAGGTAGGTACCATGAGGCCTTGCACTGTGCAAGCTGGCATCTTTCTACACAACAAGTTGCATGCTGCTGGTCACTTTAGGTGCTGAACCAACCTTGACCGTGGCCCAGCCCCAAGCTCCATCAAGTCCACAACAGGCTGAGGTTAAGGCTGAGGCTGAGGCTGAGGGTGCTAACCCCCTGAGCAGAGGCCTGACGCTTGAGGGGGGGACTAGCCTGTTTGGCATGGCAGACATGCACAATGCCTGAGCTGATGCAGCACTGGGCACACACTCCTGTGCCACAGCCTGCTGCTGATGCTGGGCCTTGGGTTGGCTATTTGGCAGCTGCTTGCTGCCCAGGCCGTGGTACTCCCTGCCCTTGGCGGACTGTGTTGGCAGCCTAGGCCACCAGCACAGCTCCAGTGGACACCACTTGCTTTCCTTGATGCATTGCATATCCCGCCAGCGTTGCAGCCCCAGTTCAAGCACTTGCGGGGCTGCACGTTGGGGTATGTGGGCTTGGCTGCCTTGCCCTTGCTTGTCCTTGTTTGGCTTGGCAGCCCAGCTCAGCCTTGTTGTGCTTGATGCGTCATTGCCTGGCTGTGTGTGCGCATGCGTCAGAGATCACAGTGGGGGACAGTAGACCAGTTAGTGTTGGTGTGACTGTCAACCCGCTGGGGTCAGGGTCAGGGCCAGGGTCAGAGTCAGGGCCTTTCACTCCCCACTGGGTGGGTATCCTTGTGATGGTCCTGTCAATGTCAACCTGCTTCCCTAGCCTCCGCTGAACTCACTGCTGCTGCTGCTGCTGCTGCTGCTGCTGCTTCCGCTGCTGGTGGAGCAGTGTTGCTGCTTGGAGCTGCAGGCGCTGCTGCTGATGCTGCAACCTGTCATTGTTCTGGTGCTGCCTGCTAGGGTTCTGCAAGGGCTGCAAGGGCTGATAAGTCATCTTGATAGCGCTAAGTAAACACGCTGTAAGATAAGCTGTATCCGCTGAGGTCTCCGCTGAGGTCCGCTGAGGTCTCCGCTCCAGGTCTCATGTGTCAGGGGCTAGCTAGCAGCTAAGGACGCGTCATCCAATGCAACGGCTGTCAAAGGACGGACAGCGCACAGTGTGACAGCGGACAGTATAAAAAAGCTCCGTTTGCCACAGATTGCCATCTTACTTGGAGCAGGCGTGGCGGCCTGCTCTGATTACCGCTCGGGCCCCAAGCTGCCACACCGGGTTAAGGTAAGCACCGTCTCAAAGCAGCAGCCCCGCACTATAGCAGCCCCGCACTATAGCAGCCCCGCAACCATTGCTTGTGCTTGTGTTCGCAGATCGACGCGCTAATTCGTGATCGCGCAGTAAACAATGGTACACGGCCCCGTAGAATGGCAAACGGCCAGGCCTCTCCGAAAGGTAAGCCTCGCACATAGCACTTGTTGCCCCGCACATAGCACTTGTTGCCCCGCACATAGCACTTGTTGCCCCGCACATAGCACTTGTTGCCCCGCACATAGCACTTAGCCTTCTAAAGGTAAGCCCCGCACATAACACTTGTTGCCGCGCATTGTTGCCCCGCACTTTTTGTCCAACACACCGTGCGCATTGTTGCCCCGCACATAGCCCCGTACACAGCCCCGCACATAGGGCCACGACATATGCTTAGTGTGCGGGGCTATGTGCGGGGCTGTGTGCGGGGCTATGTGCGGGGCAACAATGGACAAAAAGTGCGGGGCAACAATGCGGGGCAACAAGTGCTATGTGCGGGGCTTACCTTTAGAAGGCTAAGTGCTATGTGCGGGGCAACAAGTGCTTTGTGCGGGGCAACAAGTGCTATGTGCGGGGCAACAAGTGCTATGTGCGGGGCAACAAGTGCTATGTGCAAGGCTTACCTTTCGGAGAGGCCTGGCCGTTTGCCATTCAACGGGGCCGTGTACCATTGTTTACTGCGCGGTCACGAATTAGCGCGTCGATCTGCGAACACAAGCACAAGCAATGGTTGCGGGGCTGCTATAGTGCGAGGCTGCTATAGTGCGGGGCTGGGGGCTGGCGGTGAGGCACCTCCACGCGGTGGCCCTGGTAACAATCCGCGTTGACTTCGGTCGCACGGATTGGCTAAGCTACCTCACCACCGCACCCAGCGGTATATAAGTTGGGATGCAACGGGAAAGCCTTCCCAGGCTTTAACGGGCACCGCTTTGTCCAGCGGAATACAAATGAGGTCTGGGTGCCGCACACGACCGCTGCGGGTCACCGAGCTGTTGTGGAGATGCTGGCTTCGTCAAGGAGGGAGCAGAACTACCTCAACGCGGGACGTTGGCTGACAGCTGAAGTTTGGACTTTTGGAGCCTGAACTTCAGCTTTTAGTGCGACATCCGGCGGACAAAGCTGGAATTGCTCTCGTCAACGAGGAGAAGAGATAAGGTCAGCTGCCGAGTGCACTAGTCTTTGCTCCTCTCATGCCTCTTTGTTTGCCTTAGGTGCTAGCTGTGGTCTGTGGCTACAGCTAGGGCAGCTTGGTGGGGACATGTCTAGCCTGTGTCCAACGTTTGGAGGTGGGAGCAGGCCGCGCCACAGGTGGAAGCTCCTCCCTTAATGCACGCCGGTTTGTACCGGAGTAGTTTTCTTTCTTTCTTTCTTTCTTTCTTTCTTTCTTTCTTTCTTTCTTTCTTTCTGCGGGGCTGCTATGGGCGCAGGGACAGGGTGAGGGGCGGGGGCAAGGGGACGGGCAGAGGTAGGTACCATGAGGCCTCGCACTGTGCAAGCTGGCATCTTTCTACACAACAAGTTGCATGCTGCTGCTCACTTTAGGTGCTGAACCAACCTTGACCGTGGCCCAGCCCCAAGCTCCATCAAGTCCACAACAGGCTGAGGCTGAGGCTGAGGCTGAGGCTGAGGGTGCTAACCCCCTGAGCAGAGGCCTGACGCTTGAGGGGGGACTAGCCTGTTTGGCATGGCAGACATGCACAATGCCTGAGCTGATGCAGCACTGGGCACACACTCCTGTGCCACAGCCTGCTGCTGATGCTGGGCCTTGGGTTGGCTATTTGGCAGCTGCTTGCTGCCCATGCCGTGGTACTCCCTGCCCTTGGCGGACTGTGTTGGCAGCCTAGGCCACCAGCACAGCTCCAGTGGACACCACTTGCTTTCCTTGATGCATTGCATATCCCGCCAGCGTTGCAGCCCCAATTCAAGCACTTGCGGGGCTGCACGTTGGGGTATGTGGGCTTGGCTGCCTTGCCCTTGCTTGTCCTTGTTTGGCTTGGCAGCCCAACTCAGCCTTGTTGTGCTTGATGCGTCATTGCCTGGCTGTGTGTGCGCATTCGTCGGAGATCACAGTGGGGGACAGAAGACCAGTTAGTGTTGGTGTGACTGTCAACCCGCTGGGGTCAGAGTCAGGGTCAGGGCCAGGGTCAAAGTCAGGGCCTTTCACTCCCTGCCGCGGTCGTGCCCGATAGTATACACTGCAGTGAATTCCACCATCAGGAGTCAGCTGTTGGGGTTGCCTGGATTGCAATTTGGCAATCCCTCACCATGGGTGGTGTCTTGTCTGTTAGAGCACGCACGGCCTTTGAGTAGTCTGGCTGTCCCTTACGGGGCTGCAAGGGCTGCAAGGGCTGATAAGTCATCTTGATAGCGCTAAGTAAGCACGCTGTAAGATAAGCTGTCTCCGCTGAGGTCTCAGTTGAGGTCCGCTGAGGTCTCCGCTGCAGGTCTCATGTGTCAGGGGCTAGCTAGCAGCTAAGGACGCGTCATCCAATGCAACGGCTGTCAAAGGACGGACAGCGCACAGTGTGACAGCGGACAGTATAAAAAAGCTCCGTTTGCCGCAGATTGCCATCTTACTTGGAGCAGGCGTGGCGGCCTGCTCTGATAACCGCTCGGGCCCCAAGCTGCCACACCGGGTTAAGGTAAGCACCGTCTCAAAGCAGCAGCCCCGCACTATAGCAGCCCCGCAACCATTGCTTGTGCTTGTGTTCGCAGATCGACGCGCTGATTCGTGACCGCGCAGTAAACAATGGTACACGGCCCCGTAGAATGGCAAACGGTCAGGCCTCTCCAAAAGGTAAGCCTCGCACATAGCACTTGTTGCCCCGCACATAGCACTTGTTGCCCCGCACATAGCCCCGCACATAGCCTTGTCCAACACACCGTGCGCATTGTTGCCCCGCACATAGCCCCGCACACTAAGCATATGTCGTGGCCCTATGTGCTTGCAGGTATCGCCAAAAGCAGCAGCGATTAATAAACCTGTAGCCACAATGGAGCTTCCTAGTGGAGCGGTCCATCACTACCCGGGCCCTGGAGCCATGGCGCACTCTAGGGCTCTTAGCTAGTTCACTGGTGTTTGCTAGTGCAACGGGCTGATATCCTTTTAAGCGTTAAGCTGTTAGTTTTGGTGATGTGCCCAGTGGTCAGGGGGTAATGCCCCAGGAACGTGCCACCGGAGTGGGGTTTGTGATCATCAAGGGTGCGATCGAGGATGCTACAACGTGTTTGTAGTAGCTGAGTGAGATTATCCACAGGTCGACATGTTGTTCCTTGTTGAATGAGTTTTGTTGGCCTGTCAACCCGCTGGCACTGATGAGAGCACCCCTCCTCCAGCCCTGGCGGCCTTGTAACCTATGACCCGTCATTGATGCTAAACACGATGTTTGTCCAGCTGAAGTGTTGCCACAGGTACCACAGGTCGTCCAATACAGCTTGCACCCATTAGGCATGTTGAGTGTGTGACCTAATGAGATCCAATGTTAGAGTTGGCCTCCCTAACTGGCAGGGAACCGACCCCTAGTATTACGACGGTTGTACCTTTGCATTTACTACGCTGAGCTGTGTGAGTATGTGTGCTGTGTGAGTAGTGTGAGTAGTAATGTGTATGTGTAGCGAACGGCTCCTCGAAGCCTAGCTCGCCTCCGAGTACTTCTGTACTGCAGTGTGACATGGTGGGCGAAAGGGGCAGGTGGGCCTTCGCGCACACCTGCTTCAGAGGTTCGACTCCTCGGGGGAAACGTTCTAAACCCTGGCCGTGTCACGCTGTGGGAACGAAGGTAGTTATCGGTTGTCGGCGTGGTGTCTTGCACGCTACATTTTGGTTTCCGACCGATACCCAATGTGTCGAGAGGACACGGGTTCGATCCTTGGAAATTGTGTGGTGTCTCTCCCACATCCGGTAGAAAGATTACCTGGATGGGGTTTCGCTCACTCGTGTGCACCGAAACGCCCAAGGCACGAGGACGGACCCCAATAGGCGGGGAGAAATGTTACGTGGGTATATAATTAAGGTTCCTAAAATACCGTACTCTCCCTTTTGATTCGCGAGGCCCCGAATATTATAATTAAATACTCGTTCCCGACTCCAAAAAAACATTGTTTACTTTTTCCCGATGCAAAAGTTGTAGCAAAACACAACTTCAACAATGTGGGTGTGCTTGGAAATATTCAAGACAGCCATTCCTTGCATACCAAGTCAATCCTCCATGGTTAACACATTTTGTGTACATGTCACTATGTGAAGCCAAGTCCAAGCCAAGTCAAAGCCAAGTCACTGCCTCTGGGCAAGGGCACTGTAAATGTGCACCAATTCACCCTCTAGACTTTGCACTAGATAGGGCACTGAACCTCCCCCATGAAATCATGGTGCTCCTGTGTGCTTGCAGTGTCGGCATATCTTTGCATCCTCCTCTAAACACTCAAATCTGCGTGCCCTAGCAGTCACCCATGCCGCAGCCTTCGCCAAGGCAAGCACACCAGTGGCTGACTTGGTGCGGCCAGCCTCCCGAGCTGCTGCCCCAGCTTGCCCAGTCACCCTTGCAGCTGACCTGGTGCAGCCAGCCACCCCGGCTGCTGCCCCAGCCTGGCCAACCACCCCAACAGCTGACTTCGTGGGGCCACCCGCTGACTTGCCTACTACCCACCCCTTTGATGGAGCATTTCATCGTGTTGGTCAACCTGGCGTAGCAAATTTTCGGCTGCGTCGTCGGCACTGATGCCACGGACCACGAAGAGGTCCATCGCAACACCATTTACGCAGGTCAAATAATTGTTTGACCACTTCGCGATTCAGGAAAAAACCACATTGTTTACTCGTTCGCGATTTCGCGAGGGCAAAAAAACGATTCGCGGACGCGAATCAAAAGGGAGAGTCTAGTCGCTCCATGCAAAAAAAAATGTCCTAGGCGATTGCAGAGCTATTAGCAGTTTCAACGGGAAGACTCGTTGTCATCATTGTTGCAGTTAACATTCACATGTATATAGTCAAAGTCACTTCGCAATTCGCTGGAAAGGCAGCTCTGCGGCTGCTGCTGCTGCTGGTCCATCTGGTGTCGTGTCCGCACGCTGTCGCTTTGGCTTGCACTTGTGTTCATTTTGGACTGGTCACAATCGCCGCAAACGGCTTTGCAAACGCTTTGTCCTTGAAACTCATAGACCTGAAATGAGAAGCGCTTGCTATAGATGCTATCTCGAAGCTTGGTCTGCAATTCTAATGCTCCCAGCTTCCTCTTTGGCTGCGTGCCGCCCGATGGGCCAGCAGCTGCAGCCATCGGAGTTCGTCGATAAGGAAGTGGGCAATCCTTTGGCCGGCAGATCAACAGAATCACAACTGATACTGACTGCTCTTAAGACTAGCACGACGTGTCTGGTGAGCTAATGTACGCCCCGTTGCGACTGAAACGAGCTGATTTGGTGACGAAATAGTCGACTAGTCTACACTATTTACTATCTCTAGTCTATACTATTTACTACATGGGACATAGAGATGTCTATTTGGGAACCTTATATATAATGCACCGGATGTGCACCACTAACATCTCGCGAGCACCTATGCCAACGCAACATTGGTTTCCGACCGACGTTGCTTAACGTTACCTTTCTTGCCTAAGCAATATGACTGCTAACAAGGAACCTCCGCCTGGCGGAGACAAACGGGCTGAGCGTCCCGCTCCAGGGGGCCAGACTCCTGGCTCCCCGCCCCCAGCGACTCCAAGCACTGCCGCTGGAGCCCCAACAGGAGTCCCTGTTGCGGCTGGGGCGCCAATTACTGGCACGGCACCTGCTGCCAACAACACGCCTTCTCTTTCTGCCGCAGCTCCTGTTTTCGCGGACGTCGAGAAGATCACAGGCCTGCAGCCCGCCCAGGCGCTGGACCTGCTGAGATCTGTGCTGTCCTCCCTGAACAGCATCGCCTCTGCCCAGCCTCTGGCTGCACCTGTCCCTCCTGCGACTACGCCTGGTGTTGGCTCTCTCTCGTATGCGGGAGCCCTGACAGCTGCCCCCATTCTCCCTGAAGTCGGCACTTCTGCCGCAGCAGCTGCAGCTGATGAGATTCAGCGTCTGCGCCAGCAGCTGGTGGGGGTCACTGCGCACCTGGAGGCTGCCCAGAACGAGGCTGTCCGCGTGCGAGCTGAGCTCTCGGAGATGGAAAGCCTGCAGGACCGCCAGAATGTGGTGGTGAGTGGAGAGCAAGGTGTTGCAGCCATTCGCAGCCAGTCGGACAGGCCTGTTGTGAACAGAAATAGTGGCACGTCTGCTGCGTTGCCTGCTCCTGGTGCTGCGCCAGCCTTATCAGGCACAGTTGCACGTGTGGTCCCGTTGTCAGGCAGACAGACACCTTTGTCTCAGGTTGCACCTCCTGCCAATGCGACACTTGCTGCGTCAGTCCCTATGTCCAGGGTTAAGATCCCAGGTCCTGACAAATGGACGGACCAGTGCCTTGCCACTTCCCGAGTAGCAGAAATCTTCTGTGAGGATCTTGAGGTGCATTGTGCATATCTGCGCATAGACCCTGATGATGCCCTGCCCAATTTTTTGACAGGCAAGGCCAGAGAAGTATGGTACCCAGCAACCAGGAATGCTCACATTCTTGCCCATGGCTCTAGGCCAACATGGGCCCACCTGCGTGCTTCCTTTAAGGAAATGGCTGGTGATGACCTGCGCAATGAGTCAGATGTGCACCGCAGGAAACTCCAGGATCCCAATGCCTTGCGCATGTCAGCAGGATCCACTTTGAATGCTTACATTACTGATTTCAGGAACACTCTGACGGTGGCAGGTTCTACCTGCATGGCGCCAGCTATGCTGGTGGCCACCTTCATTAGGGGGCTCACGTCTAAGCTGCAGTCCTCTGTGGTGCATGATCTTGCCCAGATGCGTGACCCCACCCTGAACGATCACTCCTACAACTTAGTCCCTGCGTTTGTCCCTGCGTTCTACCGACCTTGTCCGATCGGGCTGAAATTTTGATAGATGGTAGTTTGCAGAAAAAAAACATTTTTTTCAGAAAAAATGTTTTGAAAAAATCAAAGGCGGCTGCGCTGTGGCCCTGGGGCGTAGGTGCAGGGGTAAGTGCAGGGATAGGTTGCGGGCCACAGCGCAACAGCTTTTGGATTTTTCCAAATATTTTTCTTGAAAAATATGTTTTATTTTCTGAAAACTGCCATCTATCAAAATTTCAGCCCGATCGGACAAGGTTGGTAGAACGCAGGGACAAACGCAGGGACTAAATTGTAGGAGTGATGCCATTCAGGCTGCTGTGAATGCACAGAAGGTACTGTTTGCAGTAGCTACCAACCATGTGGGACGTCGCCCACCTGCTCCCCATGTGGCTGCCTTTGTGCCCCCTAAGCAGATGAACCGCATCAGGACTTTTCCTGGCCCTTCTGGAGGACCACCTCCCCCTGCCCCTCGTGGCCCTTACTGGGACGTGTCCAGCAGCAGCAGCAGTGGAGGCCACCGTGGCAGCCGCCACAGCAGCCAAGGTGGGGGTCGCCATGCTGGCCGTGCTGCCCAGGCTCCCCCTGCCACGGCCCCTGTGTGCCCAGCACCTGCTGCTGGCGGGTCCACCCTGCCAAATCCTGGCTATGCGTGCCATCACTGCTGGAACCCCAACCACTTCCGTGACTACTGCAACCAGAAGCACCTGCCAGCAGATGAGGCCCGCCGGGTCAGCGGCTACCCCCGCCCTGCTTCCCTGGGCCCCCCTTCCCGCCATGCCAACCCTCCTGGGGATCTTAGCCCCCCGGCCCCAGAAGCGAGACCGCAGCCCCCCTGGCAAGGGTGGCTGGAAGCAGCAAGGCTCCAGGGGTGACCGGCGCCGTTGAGGCTTTGCCCAACCAGTGCGCTAGGCCTGTGTTGGTGCCTGTGGGACTGTGCCAGTTAAGCAGGCATGTTTGCCAAGGGACAGTGCTGCAGACGACAGTGTTTTACACTTCTCGTTCTCTGGCAAGGTGAATGGTAGGGGCTGCACCATGCTGTTTGATAGCGGTGCAGCAACAAGTTTCATCAATTGCGCAGCTGTTGAGATGTACTCTCTGAGTAGCTACAGACTGCAGCAGCCTAGGAAGTTCCAGGTTGCAAATGGCCAGCCTGTCATGTGCACACATGCATGCACTGTACAGCTGCAGGTCCAGTCTTTGAACTGCAAAGTAGACTTGTTAGTCATGCTGGAGATGTTCTCTGCCTTTGATGTGTTAATGGGTAGCGACTGGTTGCAGTCCAACGGTGCTTTGCTTGATTACCTGACCCGTACAGTGACGCTGCAGATGTCAGCTAACAAGACTGTGCTCAAGTCACTCGTGCAAATTAAGGGCTGGCTGGCTTGAAAAGCTTGAGAGTTCAGGTCTGAAACTTGGCATGTAGGTTGTTGAGACCTAGGGGAGGTCAAGACTCTCTTGGGCCAAAGTGTAATTCTCACTCGGTGTCGAGTTGTTGGACCAGGTGTGGGGCTGTGACCCTGATTTTGGCTAAGGGAGTTGGCACCGAGTGATCAAAGTGTCTTTTCATGAAATGTGAGTATGAGAGGTTGTAGAGGGTGGTTACAGCTGCCCAACCTAGTAGGTAGCATGCCAAAAGTCCAAGCCAGTGATGAGCTATGGCCCGTGTCCTAGGACCCTGCGCAGGGTCCTAGCGTCACCTTGGTCGTAGGACCCTGCGCAGGGTCCTGGCGACCCTGCGCAGGGTCCTACTGACCCTATGAGTCAAGAGTTTTCCAGGTTTTATTCTGACCCTGTGTGCCAGGACCTTGTCAGGCTTCCCGCAGACCCTTTGCTAGGTCCTGTCGTTTCTGTTTGGTATCCTCCCGACTCTGTGTGCCAGGACCCTGCGCAGGGTCCTACGACCATGGTGACGCTAGGACCCTGCGCAGGGTCCTACAGACCCTGCGCAGGGTCCTGGAAACCCTGCGCAGGGTCCTGGAAACCCTGTGCAGGGTCCTGCTGACCCTGTGTGCTAGGACCCTGCGCAGGGTCCTACGACCATGGTGACGCTAGGACCCTGCGCAGGGTCCTGCAGACCCTGCGCAGGGTCCTGGAAACCCTGCGCAGGGTCCTGCTGACCCTGTGTGCCAGGACCCTGCGCAGGGTCCTACGACCATGGTTAGAATTAAAATTAAATATTGGAACAACTATTTTGTAGTTTATTATTAACATTACATGTATTTAATATTTAAAAGGCGCTAGGACCCTGCGCAGGGTCCTGAAAACCCTGTGCAGGGTCCTGGTGACCCTGTGCAGGGTCCTGGCGCTCTGGCCTTCTGCAGGGTCCTACTGACCCTTTGTAGGGTCCTACTGACCCTGTGAAGGGTCTTGCTGACTGGCACAGGTCGGTGGCATCTGGATGAAAGCCATAATGGAAAACTTCAAAAAAGCCAGCAACATGGCATGCAACCTCGCAGCCTTCTTGTCACCTAGCCAACTTTCAACGTCCCTGCTCTACAACACGCCTAGCACAAACGCGATGTACGTGCTCTACATTGCGACATCTCGTACTGCCAAGTCGATGAACAACGCCGAAGGTGCGTCTCTAGCTAGTAGCGACTTCCAATTGCAATGAGTCAGCTCCACGCATTCAGAGCCTCGTAACTCAGCTCGCAGCCAGGCCCGAAACTATGCTCGCTTCCAGTCACATCGCACCTAGCTAGCTAGCTCAGACACGCAACTCAGCCGCAACTTAGCCTAGCCAGCAGTGCAGCCCCAGCCACTTCCCCTACCATGAGGCAGCCAACCCGGATGCTAGGCATACAACCATCTACGTCGCTAGCTCAGCCACGCAGTCCAGCTAGTTCACCAGCATCGCAGCCATCCACACAACCTCGCATTCTCGAAACGTTACAGCCACGCAGCAACGCAAAAAGGCAACGTAGCAAGCCTAGCCACACAGCGACACACAACGAGCGAGCCTCGCCGTCAGCCATGCAAACATCCATGCGCATTTGTCAAGGTGAGTGGCTATCCCTCTGCAAGTATGTGGCACCGCTTAACATCTGGCATGCCTTTTGAGCTGCTGTAAGATTGATGGTTTGACCCTTCCCCTTTGCCACCACCACCTCCCAGGCCGTCGTCGCACCTTGCCCCACTCCCTATCCTTCCTTGCAGCCTGGAGCAACCTCCTCCGTCCCTCCCTCCTTCCCTCCCTCCCTCACGCCCTTTCTCGCGCCCTCCCTCACGCCCTCCCTCCCTCTACATGTCTCTACAGGTGGCTACAGGTCCCCTTACCTTACTGCCCTATCATTCCCCTTCCCTTCCCACTCGCCCTTGACCTCACCCTCACCCTCACCCTCACCCTCACCCTCACCCTCACCCTCACCTTGGCAGGTGAGTAAGCATGCATGTTGTGGTTCGTATTGTCTTGCATTGGGGAGCTTGTGCTGGGTTGCATCAGAGAAGCCACCAGCAAGGATACGACAAGGTTTGAGCGCTTGTACACCGGTGAGTGCACATGCTCTGGTGGTGTCAGCCTAGCCTGCCCATTTCTCGTCATGCATGTCCTTATTCATCTGCTTGCTGGCTTATGTTTGCTTGCAGTTGTTGACAGCTGGAGCATGACAGGTGTAACATGGCTTGGTGATTGCAAGCAAGGCGGTAGCGGCGTGACATGGAGGGGGGCATGGAGCATAGCTGTAAGTGGCCAGTCCCTGCACATGAGTTGTCACCAATGCCAAGCCTAATTGCAAGGATGCCTCTTGCTGCCGCAGGTCTGATGGTCACACTGCTGCCCCTTGACCCCTTCTCCCTTCCCCCTTCCCTGCCCAATCCCACCACCACCACTTCCGAGTCTGCCACCTACCTACCCTCCTCCCATCCTCCTCCTCCCTTCCTCCCCTCCTCCCCTCCTTCCCTCCTCCCCTCCTCCCCTCCCCTCTCCTCTCCCCCACCCCATGGCACCCAGCAGCCCTTGGCGTAGCAGCCTGGAGCGGGCAGCCTGGAGCGGGCAGCCTGGAGCGAGCAGCCTAGAGCGGGCAGCCTGAAGCGGGCAGCCTGGAGCGGGCAACCCGGAGCCAAGCCTAGCCCAGCCTAGGCTAGCCTAGCCCAGCCTAGCCTAGATCAACCTGATTTGGTGCCATGGGGCATAGGCAGCAAGGCAAAGTGCTTAGCAGTCCCGTGATGAGGGGTTAGCCCATAGCAATGAAATGCATCCAATCCTTGTGGTTGTGCACATCGCATAGGTTGTGAGTAAGGCATGAGTCGTTGTGTTGTTGTTGTTGTTGCAGTGGTATTGTGTTGTGGTGTTGTGTGGTGTGGCCATCTGGCATCAATGCATGTGCTTAGCATCAGCAATACATGTCGTTTGTAGTGGTGTTGCATACGTTGTACCATAAGACATGACATGGCAGGTTTGCGCGTGCAAGGTGAATGTCATGATGGCTTAGATGACATGCACGTGAGCAACAAGAGGGAGAGTGCATGAGGGGTAATGTTGTAGTAGCAAGTACAAGAATCATGCCATGTTATCAGGTCAGCAGGACCCTGTAAAACTGCCATCGGAACCCTGCACAGGGTCACCAGGACCCTGCGCAGGGTCACCAGGACCACTCAGGCAAATTAGTAACAGCATTTTTGAGATTCGGAGCCTCGGACTTGGTACATAGTCAAATGAAGGCATTGTAAGATTGGGGGTTGAAACTAAAATTCGTGATTTTGCGCGGTTGGTGAGATACGGCCATGCTACAGTACTGTAGGTACCTACAGTACTGTCCGGGTACCTCGCGAGTACACGAACAGTACTGTAGACATCTACAGTACTGTAGGTACCTACAGTACTGTAGGTGTCTACAGTACTGTCGAGGTATCTCGAGAGACCACTAACAGTACTGTAGACATCTACAGTACTGTAGACATCTACAGTACTGTAGACATCTACAGTACTGTAGACATCTACAGTACTGTAGACATCTACAGTACCTCGAGGTACCTCGAGGTACCTCGAGAGACCACTTACAGTACTGTAGATGTCTACAGTACTGTAGGTGTCTACAGTACTGTAGACATCTACAGTACTGTAGACATCTACAGTACTGTAGACATCTACAGTACTGTAGACATCTACAGTACCTCGAGGTACCTCGAGGTACCTCGAGAGACCACTTACAGTACTGTAGGTGTCTACAGTACTGTAGACATCTACAGTACTGTAGACATCTACAGTACTGTAGACATCTACAGTACTGTAGGTACCTCGAGGTACCTCGAGAGACCACTTACAGTACTGTAGGTACCTACAGTACTGTAGGTACCTACAGTACTGTAGACATCTACAGTACTGTAGACATCTACAGTACTGTAGACATCTACAGTACTGTAGGTACCTCGAGGTACCTCGAGAGATCATTTACAGTACTGTAGGTACCTACAGTACTGTAGTTACCTACAGTACTGTAGACATCTACAGTACTGTAGACATCTACAGTACTGTAGACATCTACAGTACTGTAGGTACCTCGAGGTACCTCGAGAGATCATTTACAGTACTGTAGGTACCTACAGTACTGTAGACATCTACAGTATTGTAGACATCTACAGTACTGTAGACAGCTACAGTACTGTAGACATCTACAGTACTGTAGACATCTACAGTACCTCGAGGTACCTCGAGGTACCTCGAGAGACCACTTACAGTACTGTAGCCTTTAAGCACTTAGAAAAATTCTGAACATCTCACTTGCATTCAAGGCATCCGTCCAACACTTAGTCGCAGCATCGTGTAGCCGGTATTGCTGCGATGGCATCGCACGAGGTTACCCATACTCGCAGCCGCATCTCAATCAAGTCTCCCGGTAAAAGTTCCCCCTGTACGGGGGAAGTTTGTTGGCTGTAGATGGGGGAAGTTTTAGATTGCCCAATCGCGCTACTCGACAAGCACGAGCGACTGGCAACCCACACTACAGCTTCCTGGCTTCCTCCGCACGCTTTAATGCGCAACCTTGACTGCCCAGAGGCGGTTAGGGGCGGGCGGTTACTGCCCAGCAAACGCAGCCCGCCTGGGCCGTTCTTATTTCGATAAGCTCAAGCGCGCAGCCCATAAGGGACTTGCCAGGGGAGCGGTTACAGGGGATGTAGAGCGTGCGCAGAGCTTAAGCGGCGAGCCAATAGGACAGGCCAAATCCCCCCACAACACCCAAAACTAGCGACGGATACAATGCAGTGCCAGACGAGCTACAGGAGGAACCGCAGCTGGAGCAGCACCTGCGTTCTGCAGCTTTTCTGCCTTGGCAGGAGCGCAGGGAGCGGTCAGATGCCCCTGCCCGTTCCAATTCGGAGCAGCGCAAGCGGGAGCTCTAATGTGGAGCTCTAATGCAGTCAGGTATTCAAACAGCTATCAGCGAGGATTGGCTGCACCATGCTTGTGCCTCTGGGGCAACTAGACCAGAAGATTCCTCCTTGAAGCCACTTCAGGTGATGCAGGTGGAGTACATCAGCATGCAGGACCGCTTTTAGCTGATGCTCCCTTGCGCTTCATGCAATCAGTCGATCAGTCCCAACCCTCTCTTCTGCTGGCCTAGCAGCCAGACCCACGCTTAAACGTGGATGTGATTTGCGCTCCTATGCCCAGATGCAAGGGTGTGGTGTCTCCATGGGAGGTCTGTAGACTGCGCCATGCACCACCCATGCGCATCATCAAGTGTGTTTGTGTGTGCTGTCATGTAGCCTTCCTGGAGGCCCTCAACGCCGCTCACCATCCTTTGGCCTTGTACCCACCTCAGCAGATCAGAACAGACAGCTTCAGCCGGGCATTCTTTGACTACCTGCGGGCCATTAACCGGCTCCTCTCCATGCCCAGCTTGTTGCAACAGCGCTCAGACCTACAGGCCCAACTCTTCAGAGGAGCATTCAGTGACTGTCCCATCTGTGCGCTCGTCCCAGGTAATTGGTCGCATGCATCTGCTGCCATGCAGGAAAGCTGTGTGTGTCATCATTATCATCATCATCATCATCATCACCATACGACAATGGGTGTGTATGTGTGTGCGTGTGTGTGTGTGCATGCTGCAGGTGTGCCACAAGATGGCTACGAGCATTGCGTTGCTGGCGATGCTTGCAACAAGCCCAGCAGCTATGCCGGTGTGGCCAAGGCCACCTGTGACCTAGAGCAGCACACAGATACATACCTAGATCGTACAGGGTTGGAGGGCGCAGTGCAACAGCTGCATGACAGTGGGCAACTCAGTTTATCTGGAGCATTTGCAGCGGCCAGAGCTACAACAGAGGCAACAGGAGCTGGAGCAGACGCAGCGGTAGTATCAGCAAGATTGGCAGGCGTGGACAGTGAGGCACATGACCTTGCTGTCCTATTTCAGGCCTGAGACCAGCAACATAACAGCTGGCCAGCCTTGTGCAGTGCGTGGTGTGGTTGGCTTTGTGTGCTGCCTTGACGTGCATCTACTAGCGCTGTACTGCAACATGCGCACAGCGGAGCAGTTTGTGTACTACCTCCTGGCATGGCATGCTGCATGCGACATGTTGCATCTCTACATTGACTTGTTCAAGGTCGAGTCTCAAGGTGTGTGTGGCATGGCAAGGGTGCAGAGTGTTCAGGGTGAGGTGTGGCACAGTTGGTTGAGCGCGGTGTGTTGTAGGTACCGTACCCAGGTTGAGCAGCTCACCACAGTGTGCATGAGCTGGGGTTGCAACGCGACCGTATGGGTCAGAGCGACAAGGACACGCGCGCAGCAAGCAACGCCATCAAGGCAAAGCTTAGGACAGCTCGTCAGCTTCTCAAAGAGGCAGCACTCTACCAGGCGCTAGGGAGTGGTGAGGATGCAGCAGCTGTCAGCATGGTGAGGGGTGAGCCAGCTCCATGGGCTGAGGCCTCCACAGCAACCCCCTGCGGCAAGCTGCTGCACTATGGGCGGCAGCTGCAACATTTGCAAAGCGATAGGGATAGGTGCGTTGAGCAGCAAGCTATGCTGCGTATCGAGCATCGCCGGCTGCTTGTCTGGCTGCAGCACATGGTTCTTGTGTGCAAGGGGGCATGCGGTGAGCCTGAGGCGCATGGCGAGGCTGAGTCAGGGCAGCTGCAGCAGTCATGGCACATAGGGCGGTTGTTCTATATCAAACAACACATGCAGCAGTACCAAGACATGCTAATCAATAGCTGAGGGCATGCACATGAGCTAGGAGGGCAGGGGCACGGGCAACACCCCTATTATCTTCTTGTACTACTTGGAACACCCTTGTACCACTTGGAACACCCTTGTACCACTTGGAACACCCTTGTAATCCCTTGTAACATGGCGGTCATGTAATGCTATCCAACCAACCGCTTATGTGATCCCTAACCGTTGAGAGCTGACCTAACTAGACTTCATTCCAGAGTCACACGGTCCCAACCTCTGCATACCATGCATGTAACCAACCGCATCCCTAGGTGGCTAGCTCCTAATTGCAGTAGAAGGTCTTTACTGACAATAGACAAGGCTAGACATAGGCTAGACAAGGATAGACAAGGCCTATCACTGCCAGGCTAGCCCATCCCTAGCCAGCCAGCCAGCCCATCCCATCCCTAGCCAGCCCATCCCATCCCATCCCTAGCCAGCCCATCCCATCCCTACCCAGCATATCCCAGCCCATCCCAACCCAGCCCATCCCTAGCTAGCCCAGCCAATCTCATCCTAACCTATCACTGCCAGGCCTGCACTTGCTAAGCATGACCGTGATGCATACATGCATAGGGTGTATGTAGCAGGTGGCTACCACGTTTGCAGCATTAGCGCATCACCACGTGGTGGTGTTGTCCATACAAGGGGCATGTGGCGCACCATACCCTAGCATGTGGCTGGATCTGGTGAGCCTCCACTATAGGTACCATCCGTAGCCCAGCTGGCTGTGACACATTGGGTGTGGATCACTGCCAGGCCTGCACTTGCTAAGCATGACCGCGATGCATACATGCAAGGGGGGTATGTAGCAGGTGGCTACCACGTTTACAGCATTGGCGCATCACCGCGTGGTGTTGTTGTCCATACAAGGGGCGTAGGCATCATTTGAGAAGAGGATACACGGCTAATGACCTCCACCGTTTTCTTCCTTACATCTTGACAATTTACATTTTACAAATCACGTTGTGTGGCATGGAACTGAACGGAAGCTCTTTGAAAGCTTTTTAAATGCATTTATACCATGCAACATTCTTCTCAGATGGGTGAGCTTGCTGCTGCTGCTGCCCATGCACTGCTGCTCATGCACTAAAACACATGCACTGCAGCCTGCTGTTGCTGCTCATGCACTACAGCACACCTGCAGCCTGCTGCTACCTGCAGCATGCACTGCCACACACCTACAGTCAGGTCAGGTCAGGTCAGGTCAGGTCAGGTCAGGTCAGGTCAGGTCAGGTCAGGTCAGGTCAGGTCAGGTCAGGTCAGGTCAGGTCAGGTCAGGTCAGGTCAGGTCAGGTCAGGTCAGGTCAGGTCAGGTCAGGTCAGGTCAGGTCAGGTCAGGGGGCAAGGCTGGGAGGGGGTGGGGCAGGGTTGGGCAGGGAGGGGAGGGGCAATGCAAGGCAGGGATGGGGTGGGGCGGGGCTGGGAGGTGGTGGGGCAGGGCTGGGCAGGGAGGGGAGGGGCAACGCAAGGCAAGAAGGGGGTGGGGCAGGGCTGGGCAGGGAGGGGAGGGGCAACGCAAGGCAAGAAGGGGGTGGGGCAGGGCTGGGCAGGGAGGGGAGGGGCAACGCAAGGCAATAAGGGGGTGGGGCAGGGCTGGGCAGGGAGGGGAGGGGCAACGCAAGGCAAGAAGGGGGTGGGGCAGGGCTGGGCAGGGAGGGGAGGGGCAATGCAAGGCAGGGATGGCGTGGGGCAGGGCTGGGAGGGGGTGGGGCAGGGCTGGGATGGGGTGGAATGACAACAACACCAAAGGCATGACCTTGCTGTGTAGCGGCACTACGGCTGCCTCCCCAGCCAGCTGCGGCACAGAGCTTGGCCCCCCCGGCGCTAGTCGCACTAGGGGTGGCCCCCTCGCCAGCGGCGAGCCTGCGGCTGCCCTCCCCACCAGCTGCGGCACAGAGGTTTAATCCGTGTCCAGTAGTTGCATTGGGGTGGGCCCCCCCGTTAGCGGCAGCTCTGTAGCTGCCTCGCCTGCCAGCGTGTGTGCGACAGTCCTCGCCGCCAACAGCAGCAGCAACAGTAGCAAAACCATTGCTGCAATAATTCCTGCTTGCTTGCATGCTGCTCTGGCTAGGCCTGAGAGGACTTCCTAGCTGCGGACTGACTTGCAAGCTGGATAGCATCTGAGATAGCTCACCAATCCTTTTGGCAAATGGTTGCTGATCTGGGCTGGGGCGTAGGCTGCAGAGAGAGGTGAACAGGGGGGAGACAACTGAATGCACACAAGCATCAAATCACACAATCAGTCATGCAGCCAAGATTAGACACAGCGGTTGTGACAAGTAACCCCGTGTCATCAACAACAACAGCGTCAGCGCAACAACACTAGCACTATTGCATAGCATACCTTGGCAAGGGGATGGGATGTCCCCCTGCTGCCATATGTTGCCCTCCAGTGGAGACATTATCCCATCTGTGACCAGGCAGGCAGGGCAAGCTGCTTCCTGGATGCCATAGGCAAGCAAGCAAGCAATCACTATGCTTATGCACAAGGGGGAGAAACCCCGGCTGCCAAGATGATGCAGATTGGTACAGATGCGAGTGTTGGATAGTTGCTGTCTTAGCGCCTTATATTAGCCCAATCATAGGCATATGGGCATGAACACTGCCAGCTGGCGGCAGACAGCATGCGCACACTGACTCACATGAAGGGTCTTTGTTGACGTCTAACGTCTGAGGGCTGATGGCTGACATCTGCGGACCGCCCAACACATCGTGGGTGGTTGGTCCAGTGCCCACACGCGCCTGCCTTGCGTCTTGGTGCCCTGCCTTTGCCTGCTGCCTTTGCATGCTGTACCGCCACTGTCACTTCCCCCTTCTTGATGTTGTGCTCGACTATGAAGGCTATAAAGCAACCAATAATGGCCTGACCGGCAGCTACTCTGAGGTCTGGCCGTTGGGAGTCTGTCAGGCAGCACAACAAACAAAGCACAACAAACAAGGCAGCACAACAAAACAAAGCTGTATATAACCGCATCACCCGCACTCCCCGCATTCTCCACGAGAGCAGCAACCCGTTGTCCTCCTCCTCAAGTTACTGAAGACCACTGCCTCCACTTCAATGCACTTGGTGTGAGCTTTGCCGTTGGTCCCGTCAGGTTCGGCCGTGGGTCGGCTGGTGTTAAGGGACGGATTGGAGTCGGCATCGCTGCGGCCGTTCATCAACTCAACTGCAGTAACCGCCCCCCAAAACCGCCTCTGGGCAGTCAAGGTTGCGCATTAAAGCGTGCGGAGGAAGCCAGGAAGCTGTAGTGTGGGTTGCCAGTCGCTCGTGCTTGTCGAGTAGCGCGGTTGGGCAATCTAAAACTTCCCCCATCTACAGCCAACAAACTTCCCCCGTACAGGGGGAACTTTTACCGGGAGACTTGATTGCGCATCTAGCCCATACTCGCAGCCACATACTCGGCAATCAACCTCGCGGCCAAACAGCTGGTCCACAGATGGCATCGCACGAGGTTACCCATACTCGCAGCCACATCTAGCCCATACTCGCAGCCACATACTCGCAGCCACATACTCGGCAGCCACATCTAGCCCATACCTCGCGGCCACACAGCTGGTCCAGCAGCGCAGAACAGTCATGTCTCCTCATAACATTTATCCTGGGGCGAGCCAAACCAGAAAAATTAATTTGAAAATTTCCTCTCTGGATTGGATAAATTGGTGGCACCCCAATTGGCTGCACCCCAGGCTCCGCCATCGAGTACCTCTTGCCATCAACGCATCGGCGCTGGCAGTGGCGTTGGCGACACCCAAGCGACACCCCAAAATGGGGAGCGACTGTATCCAACCAGCTTTCCCAACCAGCTTTCGAAACCAATGTTACAAACTGCGCCAGCAGTCGCACGCTGCGGGCAGCAGTCGAACACATGTGTCAGGCAGCCGTCGCTATCCAGCAGCCTCTGGCTCATGTGAAGTGTCTAGCAGATGAGGCGCTAGCCAGCAGTTACACAGCATTCGCCACCAGCCATAGCATACTTGCGCCCCGGTCAGGCGAAAAGAGCAAGAGAAAAGGTGCGCAGTGAACGAGCTAGCGAGATAGCAAACAGTCGATTTGTACAGAATGTGTTTCTCATGTGGGCTGGGTTGCTTGCAGGTGGAGTTTCAAGGGCTAGGAGGAGGCGCAGCTAACAGGGGCAGCTAGTGAGCACACCCACCAACAGCAAGGAGCTTAGTGCGGCGGAGCGGAGGAGGAATTGGAGGAGCCAGGAGCCTTATAGCAGTTGTGAGCCAGGAGCCAAGAAGTGCAGCCAAGGGAAGCCGCTTGGCAGAGCAGCCATGAGCATCCCATCCCATCCCATCCCATCCCATCCCATCCCATCCCATCCCATCCCATCCCATCCCATCCCATCCAATCCCATCCAATCCCATCCCATCCCCTTGTGCAGCCAGGAGCAGCCGCTAGAAGCAGCAAGGAGCAGCAGCCTGGAGCAGCCAAGAGCATCCAGGAGCAGCAGCCAGGAGGAGCAGCTAGGAGCAGCAGCTAGTTGTTTGCCCAGGTACATGACATGTTGATTGCAGATGCATCATGGCGTGACTCAAGGCAGCAGGTGTGTGGAGCTAGCTTAGGCTGCTTTATCCATGCCTCCATGCTTGACAGCAGTGTGGCTACAGCTTTGAGGATGAGCATGACATGTGTTGCTTGGTCATTGCAGGCAAGTTGGCAGCGGCAGCAGCCAACATTGCTGTTGTGTTGTTATGTTGATGTGATGGGCTGTTCCGCTTTTGGCCAAGCTCCGCTTCCGCCCTTGCCTTGTCACCAGCACAATGCAGCACAGCCCAGCCAGGAGCGGCAGCCAGGCGTTGCTGGGGTGTTTGACCAGCCTGCCCACCTCTAGTCATGCATGTCCATGTTTGTTTTATCACGACTTGCTCCTTGCTTGCTGCAGGTCTAACTGTCACATTCCTACCCCTCAGCCCCTTACCCCTAACCCTGCCCCCTGTCCCATCACCAACACCTCCAAGTCACCTCCCCCCCGACATTGTAGTCCCCTCCCTACCCTACCCAGCAGCCAGGAGCAAGCCCCCTCTTCTCCCTCTTCTCCCTGCCCCCTCACATTTGTCGTCTCCATCTCTTGCCTGCCCTCTCTTCTCCAACCCTTCTTATAAGTGGCTACCCGTCTGCCGGTAAGTGGCTGACACCCAATACCCAGCCTGATGTCCCTCCCTCCCTCCTGCCCCTTGATTGCAGGTCTGATGGGCACCTCCTCTCCAAGACAGCAGTGGAAACATTACGTTGGTGCTGTTGTCCATAGCTAGCAGCTGGTGACACCATTCGTAACCACAGTGTGACCACACCACATCATTGTTGTGACATGATGGCTGCGATATTGAGCCCAACCGGGCCGCCCCAACGCATCCGCAGGTCAACAAGCAAGATCCTGGGAGCTTGTATGTATGTCGCACGGTAGTGCACATGCATCGTGCATGTCGTGAACGGGGACGGTTAGAGCATGTACGTTCATGCAGGATCAACAACTGGTTCTGACTGGGACAACATGGACATAGAAGAGATGGAGAGGCTTAGCTGGGATGAAAATGGACCAGACAAGTTGGTGGATGTTTATAAAGTTACCTCCATGACTCGTGATCCCTGGGCCATGCAGTTTTTAGATAGTTCGTTACTTTTATCTTGGATGGTACTTTGGGCACGGTGAGGTGTCAAAGCTGCGCAACACATGCAACGACACGCAACAGCTCCGAGTCACATGCCAAAATGCAAGGCAGACGGGCACCCAGTAATGCACGCATCTGCACCTAGGTTGCCACTGAGCCATCAACCCCAAGCAAAATTAGAAACTGCAGGCAGCTAGGAGCCCAAGAGACCACTGAGCAAGTGGGCACCACATGATGCGGCGACCGTGCTAATACGCCACACCGTATCATGTGGTATGTAGCACCCATACATCCACATCAAGCGCACCACTCCTTGATGGTGTTATAGAGGGAGGGTGCAGGCGGTGGCTAGGGTGGGAGGGTTATGGCTGGGGGCCGGGTGACTCTGGATAGGCTGGGCTGGGCTAGCTAGGGATCAGATCTAGGAGGCCAGCAACAGCCAAGTTGACAGAGGAGCGGGCACCTATACCACCAGCTCTTGGGTGAGAGGGACAGGTGCAGGGAGCAGATATGCAACCAACTATGCAAGCTGCTGACCCACATGGCTCAGGGAGCCATAGCAAGCTAGTGACCAGCTGGCGTAGGGTTGCTATTACACGGCTTAACGGTCAAAAGGTTGAGCAGCTACACACAAGACATCCTACCCTACCACTACCCCAAGCCCAACACCCTCACGCTCTGCGTCCATAAGAAGACTAGGTATTGTGTCGTACGCTTGCATTAACATGATCTTACATACTCACCATCTTACAGAGGTCAAACTTATAATGCATGGCAAGTACATGGCACACACCACCCCAATCCTCTCCAGTGGAAACTCAATAAGCTGCCAAGCAGCCCAATGTGTATCACATCATCATCTGTGCTACTATCCACACAGCAAGGAACCACGAAGCCAAGACAGTAATGAAGCAATTGCCCCATAGCCTTGTGTAGCTCTTGGTACCAAGGGCTGGTACACAAGGAGAAGGAGGTGCTTCTTGTTGTTGCTCAGCACCGCTTACACACAGGCTCGCGTCTTGTCCAAGGCCATAGGTTTCAAATCAGAGGCAGTCGTGTCAACTGCCATGAGCATCATATGCCAGAGTGTAAAGATAGATAGGGGACAACCCAACGCGCTGCCATCACCACCCTTACGTGATTGCTCATGCCCATCCCGCTTGTGCTGCCTGCCTGCCACAATGCACCCGCAAGCTCCGCTTTGCATCTGTTACTCACCTGAGTGCACTGGTGGCCACCTGTACCGCGATTGTGATGCAATCCCTACTCCATCATGTGTTAAGTCGGTAGCTGCTTGTGTGTTGTACCACACCAACAACAAGCCATGTCGCACAACAAGCAAGGACTGGCAACCACCCAAGTGCCTTGGCTCGGCTGTCCTACTGCTTTCTCATTGAGAGAGGGATGGGATGGGTTGTGGTGTGTGGGCATGGCATGGCTAGAGTGGGCTGGGTTGACTGCTACTACTAGCGCCATCTCCAGGCTGCCCGCTCCAGGTCGCTACGCCAAGGGTAGGGTAGGGAGAGGGCTGCGGTGTGTGTCGTGGGTGGGGGGTGGGAAAATGGGAGGTAGGTGGGGTGAGGTAGGGAGGTGGTGGGTCAGTGGAGGGAAGGGGGGAGGGAGAAGGGACAAGGGGGCAAGGGGTAGTAGTCTGACCGTGAGACCTGCAGCAAACAAGGGGCAACAAGCTGGGCATCGGACCACTCATGTGCAAGGGCTGGCCTCTCACAATTTGCTAGCACCACTTCTGTACCTACCTAGCAGCGCCTCCATGGCTGCTGCTCCTGGCCTTGCTGAAGCTCCTGGCTCCTCTAGTGCTTCGGGCTCCTCCGCTCCATGCGCCTGGCTCCTAGCTGCTCCCGACTGCTATTGATGGCTTGGGAGGCTGCCTTTCATGGGTGCTGATCATGCTTGCACTGACTGCCCCATAACACCTACCTCTTGGCTGTGGTGGGGTGTGATGTGGTGGGGTGTGATGTGAACTGGCTGCTGCAGGACTAAGGGTAAGGTATATGGGAAGGGAAGGTGAAAAGACGGGATGATTGTCAGACTTGCAGCAAGGGGTGTGGCCACTCACCGCTTGCTCCGCTGGAAGGCGAAATGGGGGCTGAGACAGGGAGGGTAGGGGGTGAGGAGGAGGAGAGTGCCACACACCTGCTACCTTGAGTCACGGCATGCTGCATCTGCACGCAAACAACATGCCATGGACCTGGGCATTAAACATGTCATGGACATGTCATGGAGTTGGGCTTGGCTGCCGTCCCAAGCGCATCCTAGCTGCTGCTCCTAGCTGCTCCTTCTGGCTGCTGCTCCTGGATGCTTGTAGCGGCTGCTCCTGGCTGCTCCTGGCTGCACTTGGCTGCCGAGGGGAGGGGGAGGGAGGGGAGGGGAGGGGAGGGGAGGGGAGGGGAGGGGAGGGGAGGGGAGGGGAGGGGAGGGGAGGGGAGGGGAGGGGAGGGGAGGGGAGGGGAGGGGAGGGGAGGGGAGGGGAGGGGAGGGGAGGGGAGGGGAGGGGAGGGGAGGGGAGGGGAGGGGGGGGGAGGGGAGGGGGGGGGGAGGGGAGGGAAGGGAGGCGGTGGGCGTATAGGCAAGGGGAAGGGTGTGGGGTGAGGGGGGGGGGCAGCAGTGGGGTGAGGGTGCTACTCATGGGTGCCGCTCATTGCTGCCGCTCCTGTTCATGGCTGCTCATGGCTGCTCTGCCAAGCGGCTTCCCTTGGCTGCACTTCTTGGCTCCTGGCTCACAACTGCTATAAGGCTCCTGGCTCCTCCAATTCCTCCTCCGCTCCGCCGCACTAAGCTCCTTGCTGTTGGTGGGTGTGCTCACTAGCTGCCCCTGTTAGCTGCGCCTCCTCCTAGCCCTTGAAACTCCACCTGCAAGCAACCCAGCCCACATGAGAAACACATTCTGTACAAATCGACTGTTTGCTATCTCGCTAGCTCGTTCACTGCGCACCTTTTCTCTTGCTCTTTTCGCCTGACCGGGGCGCAAGTATGCTATGGCTGGTGGCGAATGCTGTGTAACTGCTGGCTAGCGCCTCATCTGCTAGACACTTCACATGAGCCAGAGGCTGCTGGATAGCGACGGCTGCCTGACACATGTGTTCGACTGCTGCCCGCAGCGTGCGACTGCTGGCGCAGTTTGTAACATTGGTTTCGAAAGCTGGTTGGGAAAGCTGGTTGGATACAGTCGCTCCCCATTTTGGGGTGTCGCTTGGGTGTCGCCAACGCCACTGCCAGCGCCGATGCGTTGATGGCAAGAGGTACTCGATGGCGGAGCCTGGGGTGCAGCCAATTGGGGTGCCACCAATTTATCCAATCCAGAGAGGAAATTTTCAAATTAATTTTTCTGGTTTGGCTCGCCCCAGGATAAATGTTATGAGGAGACATGACTGGTCCAGATGGTTTTTCAACACTTACTTGTTTACAGAGTTAACGACAGACCCACATTGTAAGCACAGTCATCTAACGCTGTCTCTACAGAACATCGAGTTGCAGCCTCCCGGCCGCCATCGCATCTGATCTTCCCTGGACGAGTGTCGTTCACCGCGTCGCGTCCTTAAAGAGTACGCTACCAATAGTAGTAGCCTAGCAACGCGTCAAATCAGCTACTGTTGTGTTGTCGCTGTAGTGCCGCCAGCCGTGCAAGCCGCTAATTAGCCATGCACCCCAGCGACCCAGCAGCACTGTTACATTTGGTTTCCTCAGTTCGATCATCGTGACCTGTTTGCGCAGTGGTCCACAAGCGATCCGGAGACTGGACGGTCGACGACATCCTCAATAGCGAGGACCCGGACGACCCAGCGGCCACCGCTGAGCCTGCTCCCAGAGCAGAGAAGCCTGCTCCACGAGCAGAGAGGCGTTTCACGCCTATCCCCATCCCGCACTTCGCGGAGGCACCGCCGCAGGCAACTGCGAGACCTCCGCCCCGCAAGGAGCGAGACTTCATACCACCACGCCAAGAGCGAGGTACATCAAGTACGGCAGCCCAACCTCCAGCTCCACCACAGCCCCGCCACCACCCTAAACGTCAGTTCGAGCAAGACTGCCCGCGCTGCAAGCACTACAAGCAGACCGCTGACCAACTACACGCCGTCAACCGAGCTCTAGAGAAGGAGAAGGACAACCTGTACGCTTTGCTCAAGCAACACACGACGCCTCAGAATCCAGGTGCTGCGGCACAGCCTATTGTCATCAACACACAGCCGCAGCCACACCCTAACACGGCATTTGTCGTAGCACGCAGAGCTCGCAAAGCAGCCAGAATCCAGCCATAGATGGAGACCCAGGCTCAGACTTATGACCAACCAGCCACACCAGACATGTTAACAGTCATGGCTGCCTTGAATGCATTGCGGGCTGAGGTACAAGTAGTGTCACAAAACAATAGCACCGTGATGCAGGCATTGCACTATCTTACCACCCCTGCCCCTGTCCCATCACCTCCCACCCCACCCCCACCCCCAGCTGTACACACTGCCTCATCAGTGCAAGGCCTGATCAAGTTGAGTGAAGTGAAGGAGTTTGATGGCAAGGGTGATGTGAACAGCTTCCTTTTCCAGGTGGAGGACATCTTTTCTTTGTATCACAGTTTGTCTGATGAGCAGAAGATTGTGAGCACCAGTGTAAGATTGGATGGCCTGGCTAAAGCGTGGTACCGTTCAGTTCGAGGTGACCCTTCCCTGTTCCTCTCATGGAGCACCTTCACAGCTGGACTAAGAGCAGCCTTCCGTACTAAGTCTGAGGTAGCTAAAGCTAGGGACCAGCTGCATGATGCCTCCCAGAAAGCCAACCAGACAGCACTATCCTTTGCCACACAGCTGAGACACCTGTTCCTTCAGATCCCTAACATAACTGAGGATGAGCAGCTAGACCGGTTCCGCCGAGGCCTGCACCCCACCCTGCGTGCTATGGTTGACATCCATGCACCAGAGACCTTTGCCAACGCTGTAAACATAGCTGTGGCTCATGATTCAGCTTACAGAGACGCTGGCATGTCCACTGCAGTTCCAATGCAGCTGGGTACCATGAAACAGTCCAGGACACCTTGGCATCGCAACTTACAGCATGCAGCACCATCTACACGCCCTGCAGCCTACAACGCCGCACCAGCCAAACCTAAACCTGAGTGGCGCCCGCTAACTGCAGAGGAAAAGGAGCAGTATACAGCCAACAACAAATGCACATTCTGCCGCAAGGAGGGCCACATCCTGCGAGACTGCACGCATCCCAAGCGTCGCTACAGGGAGGGAGTTCCAAAAAAATAGCTTGCGCGGCATTAACCTGCCGCGAAGTACGCCCAGCAACCCAAGCTGAGACCACTGAAGAACGCCCAGCAATCCCAGCTGAGACCCAAGAAGCACCCGCAGTTGTAGAGCCTGAACCGCGATTTCGCATCACAAAGCTCAGCAGCGCTGCAGACCAGGCTGATGCCGACCTTCTCATCTTTGCCGGCTCTTACAAGGGCCATCCCACACGCATCTTGGTAGATGGAGGAGCAACTGCGTCGTTCATCGACATTGACTTTTGCACACGCCATGCAGTCGACACAGCCTCAAAACATGACCCTGACTGGATCCGTCTTGCTGATGGGCACCAGCAGGAGAGCACAGCACTCATCCCTGACGCTCGTATTAGAATGAGCACTTACAAGGGAAAGCAGACATTACATTGCACCAAACTGCACGGCTTTGACATCATTCTAGGCAAGCCGTGGCTGGCTGAGCTTAACCCACACATTGACTGGAAACGCAACATCATGACCTTCAAGCACGGTGGCAAACGGCACACACTCAGGGCACCACCACCTCCTAGGGACCCTGACCGAGACCGCTACACCATCAGCACATCTGGCTTGTATGCCGCCGTCCGCACCAAGCAACCCATGTTCCTAGTCAACATCACGCCAGCTGACACTGCTCCAGCTGAGAAGCATCCGCACCAGGTCATGGACTGCATGACCATCCTCCAGGACTACGCCTCTGTGTTCCCAGACGACCTGCCAGCTGGCCTGCCACCCCAGCGTGCTGTAGACCATCACATTGACCTGGAGCCAAGCCACCGTCCACCGGTGAGAGCCACCTACAACATGTCCACCTGTGAGCTTGCAGAACTCAAGAAGCAGATCACAGAGATGCAGGAGAAAGGTTTCATCAGGCCTAGCACATCACCATATGGCGCAGGCGTGCTGTTTGTGCGCAAGAAAGACGGCACCTTCCGCATGTGTGTCGACTACAGGCCGCTCAACAGGATCACAGTCAAGAACAAGTATCCCTTACCTCGGGTAGACAACCTGTTAGACCGCCTCCACGGAGCCACAGTGTTCAGCAAAATCGACCTTCGCCAGGGGTATCATCAAATTCGCATCGCCCCTGAGGACATTCCCAAAACCGCATTCCGCACACGCTATGGGCATTTCGAGTTTACAGTCCTGCCATTCGGCTTGTGCAACGCACCTGCCACTTTTCAGCGCCTCATGAACGACATTTTCCGCAAGGAACTTGACGACTGTGTCATTGTGTACCTTGACGACATTCTCATCTTCTCACGCAACCAGCAAGAGCACGCACAGCATCTGCGGCGAGTACTAGACCTGCTGCAAGAACACAAGCTCTACGCAAAGCTATCGAAGTGCGAATTTGCCCTAGACAAGACAGAGTTCTTAGGCCACATCATTTCATCTGCCGGCATTGCATGCGACCCTGCCAAGGTAGCTGCTGTCGAGACATGGCCTGTTCCTACCACTGTGCATGATGTGCGCAGCTTTCTGGGACTTGCTAACTTTTACCGCCGCTTCATCAAGAACTTCTCTGATATAGCAGCACCTCTCACTGCATTGACTCAGGCTGATGGGCATGACAAGCAGGGCAAGGTGACATGGACCTCTACCCAGCAGTCAGCTTTTGATGCTCTGAAGCATGCACTCACCACTGCACCGGTGCCCATTGCACCAGACCCCACACAACCATACACACTCCGCTGTGACGCCTCTGGCATTGGCATTGGCGCCGTGCTCACACAAGGCACAGGTCCTGCTGAACGTGTAGTAGCTTACCACTCTAGGAAGCTGCTCCCAACAGAGAGAAACTATCCCACCCATGAGCAAGAGCTACTCTCTTTGGTGGAGGCACTCAAGGTTTGGCGTCACTACCTGCTAGGCGTCAACTTCACCCTGCTCACTGACAACTGGGCAAACAAACATCTGCAAACACAGCCACGACTTGACAGCAAGCGCAAAGCTCGCTGGATGGAAGTGCTACAACAATACAACTGTCAAATCGACCATATTCCAGGCAAACACAACGTGGTGGCGGACGCGCTATCCCGTAGGCCTGACTATCACGTGTATGCTCACATCATGCAGCTGCACACACTCAAATCGGGCACCGCCCAGGGCACAGAACACTCGCACGTCTCTGTCACCCAACAAATCCTGAACACTGTCGGCACCACTGCCGCAGCTGACGCACAGTACCAGCATCACTACGCTGCCGTACTTGCTGGCAAAGCACGCCAGTTCGAAATCGAGGGCAGTCTGTTGTACCACACAGGCCGGGGGCTCCGCAGGCTTTACATCCCTGCCGGCCCACTGCGCACCGACCTGCTACGTGAGGCACATGACATACCCATCTCTGGTCATCTCGGTAGGGACAAGACATACCATCGTCTATCCCGCCATTTCTTTTGGCCGCGCATGTCAGCATCGGTGCATGACTATGTCCGCACCTGCAACAGCTGTCAGCGTAGCAAGACCAACACATCTAAACCCATCGGCTTATTGCAGCCTCTACCTATTCCCCAGCACCGTTGGGAGCAGGTCAGCATGGACTTAATCACTCAGCTGCCTGTTTCATCTGCTGGAAATGATGCTATCGTCGTTTTTGTGGACAAGCTAACTAAAATGATCCATGCCGTGCCTACCACCACTTCTATCACTGCACCCGCATTGGCACGTCTCTTCTTTGACAACGTTTTCCGGCTGCATGGCCTGCCAAAGGTCATTGTGTCAGACCGAGACCCACGCTTCACATCAGCCTTCTGGCAAGAGCTCTTTCGACTGACCGGAACCCACCTCAACATGTCTACTGCCAACCACCCTCAAACCGACGGGCAGACCGAGCGTGCTAACCGGACGCTCGAGGACATGCTTCGCAATTTCGTATCACCACACCACGATGACTGGGATGAGCACCTCACCGCTGCGGAGTTCGCTTACAACGCGTCGGTGCAGGCCAGCACAGGCTTCAGCCCTTTCCGCCTAAACTACGGCCAGGAACCACACACGCCACTGTCCTTAGCGGCACCCACTGCAGGCACAACTACAGCCGACAGTGAGACTGCACCTGCATTCCTGGAGCGCATGGCCAGAGACATCACAGCTGCAAAGCAGCACCTGCTGAAAGCTCAAGAGAGGCAGGCCAAGCACGCCAATGCCAAGCGCACAGAGCACACATTCCATGTTGGTGACCAGGTTTACCTGGCTGACAGCTTCTTTGCACACACATCACCTTCCAATGCGCGAGCAGAGCATGCCACACACTAATTCACACCCAGGCAACATGGTCCATTCAAAGTCCTGGAGGTCGTCACGCCAGTGGCACTAAAGCTGCAGTTCCCAGAGGTTTGGAAGAACATCCACCCTGTCGTGCACGTGTCCCATGTCAAGCTTCACAATGACGGCTCCGCCTTATTCCCCACACGCAACCCTGCTCCACCGCCAGACCCTGACATCATCGATGGCGAGGCACATTATGAGGTGCAGGAGATCAGAAACCACCGCTTCCTACGAGGGGCATTGCAATTGCAGGTGAAATGGAAGGGACACCCGGACCACGAGAACAGCTGGCTACCTTACACTCAGCTACAAGAAGATCTCTCCAAGGGCTTCCTTAACAAGATCGTGAAGACATACGAGAGGCGCACTAAGCAGCCTAGAACATGGATGAAGTTTAAGTCTTAGCCTGCATGCATGCTTGCTTGTCTTGCCTGTCATACCTGTCTTGCCTGTCATGCATACTTGCTTGCTGATTACTTATGACATGATGTTTTCAACAGATACGCTCCGGGACGTAGCTCTTTCGGAGTGGGGGAGAGTGTAACAGTTCACAGGCCTAGCTAGGATGCATGGAACATACTGCATATTTTCATTGTAGGATCTCCATGCAGGATCTTGTGAGATTTGATTTTGCATCGTCTTGAGAGAAGTCCAGATGGTTTTCAACACTTACTTGTTTACAGAGTTAACGACAGACCCACATTGTAAGCACAGTCATCTAACGCTGTCTCTACAGAACATTGAGTTGCAGCCTCCCGGCCGCCATCGCATCTGATCTTCCCTGGACGAGTGTCGTTCACCGCGTCGCGTCCTTAAAGAGTACGCTACCAATAGTAGTAGCCTAGCAACGCGTCAAATCAGCTACTGTTGTGTTGTCGCTGTAGTGCCGCCAGCCGTGCAAGCCGCTAATTAGCCATGCACCCCAGCGACCCAGCAGCACTGTTACATCTGACCTACAGTACTGTAGATGTCTACAGTACTGTAGACACCTACAGTACTGTAGGTGTCTACAGTACTGTAGACATCTACAGTACTGTAGATGTCTACAGTACTGTAGGTTCCTACACTCCAACTGCTCACATACTCAGAATTTCAACAAGCGTCAAGTGGCGTTGGAGTCGCAATGACAATCCGAGGCGAACCGCATCAAAAAACTACCCCCCTAGGATGACGAATATCCGCACTAATTTGCCTGTGTGACCCTGCAAATGGTCAGCAAGACCCTGTAAAAACTGCCATCAGAACCCTGCACAGGGTCGCCAGGACCCTGCGCCGGGTCACCAGGACCCTGCGCAGGGTCACCAGGACCCTGCAAATGGTCAGCAGGACCCTGTAAAAACTGCCATCAAAACCCTGCACAGGGTCGCCAGGACCCTGCGCCGGGTCACCAGGACCCTGCGCAGGGTCACCAGGACCCTGCAAATGGTCAGCAGGACCCTGTAAAAACTGCCATCAGAACCCTGC
Source organism: Haematococcus lacustris (assembly GCA_030144725.1). Lineage (NCBI taxonomy): Eukaryota > Viridiplantae > Chlorophyta > Chlorophyceae > Chlamydomonadales > Haematococcaceae > Haematococcus > Haematococcus lacustris. Next base: position 1,775,842 of record JASKMD010000019.1, on the reverse strand, counting down.
ACAGGGTCGGCAGGACCCTGTGCCGGGTTGCAGGACCCTGCAAATGGTCGGCAGGACCCTGCAAATGAGGTCAGTAGGACCCTGCGCAGGGTCGCTAGGACCCTGCAAATGGTCGTCAGGACCCTGCAAATGGCCGATGCGCTAGGACCCTGCGAAGGGTCGGCAGGACCCTGCGCAGGGTTTTTTCGGATTTCAAATGGTTATAACATCGCACGAACTTTGAGTTTTTCAATGACAACAACGGCGTTGAGTCGGCCTTTCCTGGGGCTATCTGCGGTATGCCTCCCGGGAGAAATGGTCCTGGTGACTTCCGGCCTTAATCGGCGCGAGTGGTGTGAGCCTGCAGCGCCAATTCTGGCCCCACACTGTGCCCATATACTGGCCAAGCATAGTCATGCTACAGTGTCAGCTAAGTGGTTAAGAAAAGGATCTTCTCAACCCGTCAACCTTACCCCCCCTCCAGCAAATCTGCTGTCCGTGCACCCTACCCCTTCTCCAGCAAATATGTTGTCCAATGACCCTGTCCCTCACTCTCAATCAACAACCTCGCCCCCTGACACACCTATCAATTACCCCACCAACATACCCCCTACAGTGGCAGCTCAGCTGACAAAGCTCATATCTGAGTTTGAAGACGTCTTCGCACCCATTAACAAACTGCCCCCTCAACGTCCAGTGGGACATACCATCCCTCTTCAGCCTGGCTGTAAGCCACCAGCTCTGCCGTCTTATAAGATGAGCCAACCTGAGCTGCTGGAGATGAAGAAGCAGGTTGCTGCCTTCCTGGAACAGGGCATCATTGAGCCGTCATACTCACCCTATGCAGCCCCTGTCCTCTTTGTGAAAAAGAAGTCAGGTGAGTTAAGGATGTGCGTAGATTACCGCCAGCTTAATAAGATAATACCCCTAAGGGATCAATACCCACTGCCTAGAGTGGATGACCTGTTTGACAGGTTAGCTGGTTGCACGGTGTTCTCATCACTTGATCTACAGGCTGGTTATCACCAGATTAGGATCCCTGATGAGGATGTGCCCAAGACAGCTTTCAGGACACCTACTGGCTTGTACCAGTTTAAGGTGCTATGCTTTGGACTAACCAATGCACCTGCCACGTTTCAACGTGTTATGAATAATGCTTTTGCTGATGTCATTAATGACTGTGCCCTGGTGTTTATTGATGATATACTCATCATGTCCAAATCAGTTCCAGATCACTTCAATCATCTGAGGAGAGTCTTGGAGCTGCTCAGGAAACATCAGTTCCAAGCCAAGCTGTCAAAATGTGAGTTTCTCAAAACTGCTCTGAAATTTCTGGGTCACATCACTCCGGGTAATTAAGGCCGAGACGGCAGTTTCTGCTGAGGTATACCGTGGATAGCCCATCGCAAGGGCGACCCATCGCCGTCAATAACTCCGTCTAACTCGAAGTGGTTGAGCTGTAATCGCGGTTTTAGTGTGACCCTCCGCAGGTTCTTGCTTTTTCACCGCAGGGTCAGTGTGACCCTCCGCAGGGTCAGGCCTGACCCTGCGAAGGGTCACCGCTAGGCTCGCTTCCTAGGCATTTCTGACCCTGCGGAGGGTCAACGCTGGCTCATTTCCTGGGCATTTCTGACCTTGCGGAGGGTCACCGCCGGCTCATTTCCTAGGCATTTCTGACCCTGCGGAGGGTCACCGCTGGCTCACTTTCCTGGGCATTTCTGACCCTGCGGAGGGTCACCGCCGGCTCATGTCCTAGGCATTTCTGACCCTGCGGAGGGTCACCGCTGGCTCACTTTCCTAGGCATTTCTGACCCTGCGGAGGGTTACAGCCGGCTCATTTTCTAGGCATTTCTGACCCTGCGGAGGGTCACCGCCGGCTCATTTTCTAGGCATTTCTGACCCTGCGGAGGGTCACAGCCGGCCCCCTTTCCTAGGCATTCCTGACCCTGCGGAGGGTCACAACTGGCTCACTGTCCTAGGCATTTCTGACCCTGCGGAGGGTCACCGATGGCTCACTGTCCTTGGATTCCTGACCCTGCGGAGGGTCACAAAACCTTGTGCACATCTTAATCATGCTTGACCACCCATGCAATTCACTGAGGCTATTCTACTCCTTATCTATTCACTGAGGCTATTCTACTCCTTAGCACATGTATCGATGCACCATCACCCCGCGGCACCTCCCTACAGAAATGCCTAGCAAATGCATTGATGCACTACCGCCTTGCAACACCTTCATATAAGGTGACAAGTGACAACAACACCACACCAACAATAACACCACCACCACCACACCACCACACCACCTTGGGCAGGGCATGACTAGAGTAGGCTGGCTGCTACTACTTGCGTGCGCTCCATGCTGCCCGCCCAAGGCTGGCCTTTAGGGAGGGGGGAAGTAGACGGGGTGGCGGACTGGGAGGTGGTGATGGTGGTGGGACAGGAGAGGGAAGGAGGAAGGGGCCGAAAGGCAGGAGGGTTACCGTCAAACCTGCAACAACAAGGGGTGGGCTGGCGGTTACTGCCCCATAGCACCCAACTCCTGGCTGCTGGGCCATGCTTGCTATGAGCTAACACCTCTAATCGGGCTGGGCTGGGCTCCAGGCTGGGCTGGGCTGTTAAACTCCAAGCAGGGCTGGGCTGGGCTGGGCTGGGCTGGGCTGAAGGGGGGGAGGGGGCTGCCCGCTCCAGGCTGCTCGCTCCAGGTTGCCCGTTCCAGGCTGCTACGCCAAGGGCTGCAAGGTGGGGTAGGGAAGGTGAGACGGGGGAGGGAAGGCTGCAAGGTGAGACGGGGGAGGGAAGGGGGAAGGGGCAATGGGCCGGAGTTCGACCATCAGACCTGCAGCCAACAAGAGGCATCCTTGCGGTTAGGCTGGGCATTAGGGGCCACTCATGTGTTAGGGTTGGCCACTCACACATTTGATCCATGTTATGCTTTGTTGACTCCTTGCTGGCTCCTTGTTGGTTGCAATCACCAAGCAATGCTACACGTGTCATGCTCCAGCTGTCGACCACTGCAAGCAAACATCAGCCAGCAAGCAGATGAACAAGGACATGCATGACCAATACTGGGCAGGCTAGGCTGACACCACCAGAGCACGTGCACTCACCGGAAGTCCTGGCTGCCGCTCATGGCTGTTGCTCATGGGAACGGCTCATGGCTGCAGCGATAAGCTATTGATGTGGGGGGAGGGGAGGGAAGGGAAGGGGAGGGGAGGGGAGGGGAGGGGAGGGGAGGGGAGGGGAGGGGAGGGGCGGGGCGGGGCGGGGCGGGGCGGGGCGGGGCGGGGCGGGGCGGGGCGGGGCGGGGCGGGGCGGGGCGGGGCGGGGCGGGGCGGGGCGGGGCGGGGCGGGGCGGGGCGGGGCGGGGCGGGGCGGGGCGGGGCGGGGCGGGGCGGGGCGGGGCGGGGCGGGGCGGGGCGGGGCGGGGCGGGGCGGGGCGGGGCGGGGCGGGGCGGGGCGGGGCGGGGCGGGGCGGGGCGGGGCTGGGCTGGGCTGGGCTGGGCTGGGCTAGGCTGGGCCGGGCTGCTCCTCGCTGCTTCTGGCTGCAGCTCTACGCCGTTGCAGCCTTGCCTGCAACTACCAAGCATACTACACATGTGATGCTCGTAGTCAAGGCTGTTGTCACACTGCTGGCAAGCATGGAGACATGGTTACAACAGCCTATGCAGGGGGGCAGCAGCCGCAGCAGAGGGGCAGTAGCAGCGGCAGCAGGGGGGCAGCAGCAACAGGGGGGCAGCAGTTGCAGGAGCAGTAGCAGCAACAGATATAGTAGGGGCACTGTAGCACCTACCTACCTTTTGGCGGCTTGATGACTGCTGCTAGGAAGGGGGTGGGAGGGGGAGGGGGGGGTAGATGTGGAAGGCGGGAGGCGGGAGGCGGGAGGCGGGGAAGCGGGAGGGGGGAGGCGGGAGGCGGGAGGGAGGGAGGCTTGGGAGTATGGGAGTATGGGAGTATGGGAGGGGAGAGGGAGAGAGAGGGGGAAGGGAGGTGGTGGTGAGAAGAACCTGCAGTTACCAAGGGCATGCTAGCAGTCAGACTGGGTACATGGAGCCACACATTTGCAACAGCAAGCCACTCACCATTTGTGAGTGGAGTGTGTGATGGGGGGAAATGGGAGGGTGCTGCTCATGATCGCCTTTCATCGGTGCCGCTCATCATTGCCGCTCATCGCTACAGCTTCTAACTGCTCCTGGCTGCTCCTGGCTGCGCCGCCTTACTGCTTCCAATGGCTGCACTTCCTGGCTCCTAGCTCTTGACTGTTCTCTTAGCTGTGCCATGTTGATCTTGTTTCGGGTTCTTGGCGCTCCACCTGCAAGCAAGCCACACCACATGAGCCTTCCTGCACCTTCTGCTCTCTATCTCGCTGCGCTTTCTGCTCCTTTCGCTCGACCTGGTCGCGGTTGCGATGAGGCTGCATGCTGCCAATAGCTTGCATTTGGCTGCGATATGCTATGTTAAAGGCTGCTAGCTGGCGATGGCTGGCTGGCATGGCTACATCGCTAACATCACTATGCCTCTTTTGCGATTGCGTTTGCGATGTCTTCTACGAATGCTGCGATTTGCTCTGGCTGCGATTTGCTCTGGCTGCGATTTGCTCTTGGCTGCTCCTGCCTGCTCCTGGCTGCTAGCTCCTGCGATATGCGTGTGCTGTGTACAGTGCTGCCTCTTGATCCTATCGCCTGACATGATTGCTATGGCTGGTCGCGAATGCTGTAAGGCTCCTGGCTAGAGATGGCTGTCTAGCTCGTGGCTACCCTTCTCGCGACGATGTCCTGTTCGCTGCTCCTGGCTGCCCCTGGCTGCCATTATGCAGCATGCCAGCTTGGCGGGGCAGTCTGGATGCCCTTCGCGATTCCTTTGCTTCCTTCGCGGTTCTTTTGCGAAACCCCCATGCAAGCCTCCATGCAACTTGATGTTTTCCATGCCACAGTTGACCCTCCGCAGGGTCAGGAATGCCTAAATCGTCTGACCCTCCGCAGGGTCACGTAACCCTGCGGAGGGTCACGTCTGACCCTGCGCAGGGTCAAGCCACCCCCCCTAAGGCCAAGAGGGGTACTTAACCCTGCGCAGGGTCACAAAACCCTGTGGAGGGTCACGTCTGACCCTGCGGAGGGTCACAAAACCCTGCGGAGGGTCACCTCTGACCCTGCGGAGGGTCAAGTCACCCCCCCTTTGGGCAAAAGGGGTACTAAACCCTGCGCAGGGTCACCTAAAGTGGGCCATAACTTATCACTGGCTTGGAGGTTTTGCATGCCACCTACTAGGTTGGGCAGCTATAACCATCCTCTACAACCGCTCATACTCACATTTCATGAAAAGTCACTTCGGTCACTCGGTGCCAACTCCCTTAGCCAAAATCTGGGTCACAGCCCCACACCTGGTCCAGCAACTCCCCAACGACTAAGAATTACACTTTGGCCCCGGAGAGTCTTGTACTCCCCTAGGTCACAGCAGCCTACATACCAAGTTTCAAAGCTGAACTCTCAAGTTTTCCAAGCCAGCCAGGCCTTAATTTGCCGGAGTGATTGTCAGTGATCAGGGTATTGCTGTAGACCCTGATAAGGTGAAATCCATCACCTCTTGGCCAGTGCCACGCAGTTTAACTGCCATGCAGCAATTTCTTGGTGCTGCCAATTTTGTGCGCAAATTTGTACACAATTTCAGTGCTCTTGCAACACCACTCATTGACCTGACTGGCAAAGCAGGCACTGAGTTTAATTGGCATAAATGGCCTGATGATAAATTGCAAGCTTTTGATGCTCTCAAACATGCTATCTCTAAAGTACCTCTACTTAAAATACCTGATATTTCTAAGCCTTTCCAGGTTTACTGTGACGCCTCTCTGCAAGGTGTTGGAGCTGTGCTCATGCAGGAGGGTTACCCTCTAGCTTATTTAAGCAAAAAGCTGATTCCAGCTGAGAAGAATTACACCACTGGAGAGCAGGAATTACTTGCTATCATTACTGCGTGTAAAGAGTGGCGTTGCTACCTGGAGGGTGTCCCTTTCACTCTGTATACAGATCACAAGCCCTTGGTGGCTCTGAAAACACAGAAGGTCTTATCAAGACGACAAACCAGATGGTTAGAGTTCCTCTCACGGTATAACTTTACCATAGAATACCTACCTGGTGATACTAACCCTGCTGACCCCCTGTCACGCATACCTGATGCTCCTGTCACAAACCCTGTCATGGTTATGACCAGGAGCAGGAAGCGCCTTTTGGAGGGGGAGGAAGCTACTGTGCAGCAGCAGCAGCTAGTTGGGCAGCAGCCGCAGCAGGAGCCGCAGCCACAGTTGGTGCTGGAGCAGCCTCTGCCCCCACCCCCTGTGCCTTTGCACCCTCTGCATGCTGTCAATATGACAGAGCAGCTGCTGGCAGCGTATGCAGCAGATGAGGCTTTTGCCAGCATGGTGGATCAGTATGATCAGGATCAGCATGGGCTGTATCGCACCAGAGAAAGGAACCAGATAGTGGTCCCAAACTGCCCAGAGCTCAAAACCAGGATATTGGTGAAAATGCATGATGCGCAGTTTGCAGGTCATGTGGGCATCACCAAAACACTGGAGCGTATCTCCAGGATGTTCTGGTGGCCTCGCATGAGGTCTGAGGTACGCCATTATGTGGCCAACTGTGATGCTTGCCAGCGTAACAAATCTGTTAATACCAAACCGGGAGGCCTGCTCACGCCTCTGGCCATACCCTATGATAGATGGGAGTCTAATTACTACCTGATGGACCTAAGATAGATGGGGGTCTAATTACTACCTGATGGACCAGATGGACCTAATTACTAAGCTACCTCCTGGTGAGCATGGCTTTGATGCCATTACCGTGTTTGTAGACAGGCTATCTAAAATGGTGCACTTTGTGCCTTGCCGTGAGTCTATGAATGCTGAGAGCTTTGCCCGTCTCTTCATTGACAATGTGTTTAAACACCATGGAGTACCCAGAGAAATCATCTCTGATAGGGGCTCCCATTTTACTAATCATTTCTGGGCGTCAATTATAACCATTCTTGGTGTAAAGGAATGTAAGTCTAGTGCCTATCATCCACAGTCTGATGGTCAGACTGAGAGGTACAATCGTACCCTAGAGGAAATGCTTCGCCATTACATCTCACCTGCTCAGTCTGACTAGCCCTTCTTCCTATCTCTGGCTGAGTTTGCTGTCAACAATAGGTGAGTTCTGCTTCTTAGCACTAAGAACCTCAGGATGAAGCCAGGTAAGGCTAAGAAGCTGCTGCCTAGGTTCATAGGACCTTTCAAGGTGCTAGAGCATGTAGGTCCTGTTGCTGTTCGCCTAGACCTGCCACAAGCCATGGCACGCATGCACCCTGTGTTTCATGTGTCTCTTCTGAGACCCTACACCAGTGAGCATCTTCACTTGCCTCCTCCTGTGGAGTGGTTGGATGAGGCGCCTCTGTATGAGGTGGAGAAGTTGCTTGCCCATCGTGGCGTGCGTGCTGGTAAAGCACGAGGCTACTTAATCAAGTGGCAGGGTTATGATGACTCATACAACACATGGGAGCCAAGGAATAACCTTGTGAACTGCCTAGAAGTGTTGACTGCATATAATGCAGTGCATGGTTTGTCCTAGCATCACTAATTAGTGTTGCGAGTCCTTGTGTTCTCACGAGGGCGGAACGTTTCCTCTTTGGAGGGGGAGGAATGTAGCGAACGGCTCCTCGAAGCCTAGCTCGCCTCCGAGTACTTCTGTACTGCAGTGTGACATGGTGGGCGAAAGGGGCAGGTGGGCCTTCGCGCACACCTGCTTCAGAGGTTCGACTCCTCGGGGGAAACGTTCTAAACCCTGGCCGTGTCACGCTGTGGGAACGAAGGTAGTTATCGGTTGTCGGCGTGGTGTCTTGCACGCTACAGTATGTAGCTAACCAACCAGCTAGTCATCTAGTCAATAGGTTGTTCTCAATGAAGAGTCAAAGAGCAGTGGCGGGGCTGCGGTCATCGCCTAGCCTGAGCTGCATAATAATAACATTTGCGTGGGTCAATAACCTACCTTGCCCTGTGCAACAATGTGGCGTAGCAGCCTGAAAGGAAAGTCTAAAGCGGGCTCCAACCATGGCAGTCAACCTAGCCCACTCAGCCATGCCATGCCCACACACCACCATGATTCAGCCCATCTCTCTTGCAACCAGTCAGCCAATCTGTGGTTTGCATGTGGTTGTTCTCTGGCTGAGTTTGCTGTCAACAATAGGTGAGTTCTGCTTCTTAGCACTAAGAACCTCAGGATGAAGCCAGGTAAGGCTAAGAAGCTGCTGCCTAGGTTCATAGGACCTTTCAAGGTGCTAGAGCATGTAGGTCCTGTTGCTGTTCGCCTAGACCTGCCACAAGCCATGGCACGCATGCACCCTGTGTTTCATGTGTCTCTTCTGAGACCCTACACCAGTGAGCATCTTCACTTGCCTCCTCCTGTGGAGTGGTTGGATGAGGCGCCTCTGTATGAGGTGGAGAAGTTGCTTGCCCATCGTGGCGTGCGTGCTGGTAAAGCACGAGGCTACTTAATCAAGTGGCAGGGTTATGATGACTCATACAACACATGGGAGCCAAGGAATAACCTTGTGAACTGCCTAGAAGTGTTGACTGCATATAATGCAGTGCATGGTTTGTCCTAGCATCACTAATTAGTGTTGCGAGTCCTTGTGTTCTCACGAGGGCGGAACGTTTCCTCTTTGGAGGGGGAGGAATGTAGCGAACGGCTCCTCGAAGCCTAGCTCGCCTCCGAGTACTTCTGTACTGCAGTGTGACATGGTGGGCGAAAGGGGCAGGTGGGCCTTCGCGCACACCTGCTTCAGAGGTTCGACTCCTCGGGGGAAACGTTCTAAACCCTGGCCGTGTCACGCTGTGGGAACGAAGGTAGTTATCGGTTGTCGGCGTGGTGTCTTGCACGCTACAGTATGTAGCTAACCAACCAGCTAGTCATCTAGTCAATAGGTTGTTCTCAATGAAGAGTCAAAGAGCAGTGGCGGGGCTGCGGTCATCGCCTAGCCTGAGCTGCATAATAATAACATTTGCGTGGGTCAATAACCTACCTTGCCCTGTGCAACAATGTGGCGTAGCAGCCTGAAAGGAAAGTCTAAAGCGGGCTCCAACCATGGCAGTCAACCTAGCCCACTCAGCCATGCCATGCCCACACACCACCATGATTCAGCCCATCTCTCTTGCAACCAGTCAGCCAATCTGTGGTTTGCATGTGGTTGTTCTTTACCGGCACAATAGCCAGGTGCATCGCCACGTAACATTTTCCTACTTGGTCCACCTAGTATTGTGCCTATTGGTGACTGCCCCACCTCAGCAACTAGTGCTTGTGCTGAGACTGGCACCTTGACGCATAATGATGAGTCAAGTAATCGGGCATTGCCCTCGCACCAGAATCAATTGTGCAAATCATTTTTGCGCTTTCTTGCGGTGAGCGGGCATGCTTGGCTTTACGCAACCCTTGCCTTCGCCACACATGCATGGCAACATGCTTGGTCAAGCGCCTGGCTCACAATCATCGCTGGACATGTATCTAAGGAGTGTATGGTCAACAAACGCCACACAAGTGCAGGAGATGAGGCTGCAAGGGCAACAACATAGGAAAGGGGCAAGGGTAGGGGTAGGAGTAGGGACGGGGGCGGCAGTATAGGGGCAGGGGCAGGGCAGGTCGGGAGTAGAGAGGCGAGGGCAAGGGCATTGCCAAAGGTAGGTGGCAGCTGGTTGTGGAGTATGACCTGTAACATGTGCAATGGTCTGACCTGAGGTGCCGAGGCGAAACACTGTAATATTTTTTCACAATACCCACACAATGTTTCATGGACAATTTTACTCCCTACTCCACTGTCATGAAGTGCGACGTTTAAAGGTTACACTTCATTATACCAGGTCACCGTGAGGCTCAAGAGTCAGATCCACGTCCAAAGTGTTTTGAGAGGACCAGCTCACCGAGGTGGGGTGTAAGAGGGTTTTTCTCTTCTCTTGCTCGGTGCTGGGGCCAGGCAACGCCCATGTGGAAGCTCCTCCCTTGATGCACGCCATTTAGTACTGGCGTTGTCTCCTCCTCCTTCTTACTTCTGGAGGTATGCCAATCATTGTTTGCGCCTCCGTTTATCTGCCGCCGTACCCGCCACACCGACAACACCTGCATTCAGCTCACCACGTGGGGCGTTGTGATGCAAATGCTTGATTGCGTAATGGGGAACATGGGCATACATGAAGGAGACACATGGTGTTGAAGACACTGTTTAAGACACGGTGGTGTTGGCTTGAACCTTGTCCCCTGCCGTACACCTAATGCGCTGGAGGGTAGAAGGGATGGGCACCTAGCCGCTTGTCTCTTCAGCAGCAAACCCCAAAGGACAGCTAGGGGGTGTGGGGGGCTACCAGGCTCCTGCGTGTGTACTCCCCCTTACCTAGCCGCTTGTTGTCACCTCGTCCACCCTGTTTCAACTGCCGGGGTGCTGTCTCCTCCTGCTTGATGTGGGGCGGCTCAGGCAGGGAGTGCGTGCCTGAGGGCCGTAGCAGCATCCAGGCGTCCTGCAAACACATCAACGATTTCATAGGAAAGAGGAAAGAAGGAAAGAAAGAAAGAAAGAAAGAGAAAAAAGGAGAAAAAAGAAAAAGAAAGAAAGAAAGAAAAAATGGGCTATGTCCTACTGTCCTATGGGTTATAGGCATGTCCTACTGACACCTACCTGCCATCATCAATGGCTAAACATTGCTGATGTGTCGCCAGCCAGCTGCCCGCTTGCCAGGCGCAGAGTGTGACCTACTGCCTACTGAAGTGTGACCTACACTCATCAGCAATATCTGGACAGCGTCTACGAGCATGGGGCCCGGCCAGGGGTTCCAATCTGCCCCCTGCCCTTTGCTTGCCTAACTAGGAGATCCTGAGGCCAGGGGCTACACCAAGTGTAGGGAGGGCCAGCCTGGGTCCAGCCACCCACCCCTAAAGCTTGAACGTCGTGCACCAGGCCAAGCAGGCCAGCCAGCTGGGGCAGGCGCAGGGCGGGCGCCAGGTCCAACATCAGCTCCAGCCGTGTGCCAGGGCGACGCAGCTGCAGCACAGCAGGGGCGGCAGGGGGCTAGGCAGCAGCAGGTGGCAGCAGAGGGCACAAGGTGGGCAGAAGCCTACACCCACACAGCCATGGAGGTAAAGGCACTAGCGGTGTAAATGACACGCGCTAGCGACAGCGTTCGCAAACAGCTATTGTAGGAAATACCAGGGGGCTAGGAAACACCAAGGGGCGAGCGAAAAAAGAAAGACAGAGCCGAAAGGTGAAGTACGAGCCCAACAGCGGGGCTGACCAGGGGCACTGGTCAGCGTGAATGGATGTGCTTGCGTACAGGCGGCCACCGCATTCACGACCGGGTACGAACCCATGAGTCACTCAACCAGCCACCCACCCAGCCTCCCTGAAGCACCTGCTGCCCACCCTGTGCCAGCCCACCAACACGCTGACGCATCAGCCCGGCCCCTTGAGGGCCTGCTGGTGCCCTGGTGGCTGCAAGCCCTGTCCATGATGTGGGATGAAGCAAACAGGTTTAGATGATGAAAAGAGGCCAGGCGAGTGCAGCTGAGGGAAAAGGAGAGGGGCAGGGAAGGGGTGTGGCAGGGCAAGCTGGGGGTGCAGAGCAAGCTAGGGGGGGCAGGGAAGGGGTGTGGCAGGGCAAGCTGGGGGTGCAGAGCAAGCTGGGGGGGCAAGGGGTGGGCACAGCAAGCTGGGGAGAGGGAAGGGGTGTGGCTCAAGGCAAGCTGGGGGGAGTGAGGGGTGTGAGGAGAACACACCTGGGTCAAAACCCTGACCAGGCAGAATTCGTGGCCGCCGCGGCAGCCAGGGTCGCACAGGTCTGGCTGACAGCTGGAGCCTGCAAGGGAGCCAAGCCACCGTGCGGTGTGGTGCTGTGGGGCTGGGAGGGAAGGGGTGGCAGGAGTGGGAATGGGGCAGGGGGCCGCCAGCAAGGTCTAACCACCCTGCTCTTGGAGAGCTGCACACCATTTTGAAAAGCCCTTTCCAAACCCTACATCCTAGGTGAAAGCGACGGCCATGCCGGTAAGTCTTTATTCACCGGGAGCGCACTTCACCATCCTTTCTTTTCCATTGATTGCTAAGCGCAGCTGGCTTGGCTCGGCACAGTTAGGGCAAGTAGGTTTGAGCAGGACCGCATCAAAGCAAGGCAGGTCACAAATGATGTCATGATTTGCATGACGCTCAGAGCGCCCACCAGGTTCAGTTGAAGGCCAGCCCTGGAATGCTATGGTGGGGTGAGGTGGGGTACAGTGTCACGGACGGGAAGGGGAGGAGGTTAGGGGTCAGAGACAGAGTGTATGGGAAGAAGTGGGGAAGGTCATGGGGGTGGGGAGGAGGGATGTATGTATGACGCCCTTGGTGGGGGGCAGGAGTGCAGTGTGGGACCTAGTGGGGTAGGGGGTAGTGGGAGTGGGTGTTAGTGTGGGTGGGGGGTGGTGGGGGTGGGTGGTGGTGGTGGTGGGGGTGGGGGGAGGTGGGGGTGGGGGGTGGTGGGGGTGGGGGGTGGTGGGGGTGGGGGGTGGTGGGGGTGGTGGGTGGTGGGGGTGGGGGGTGGTGGGGGTGGTGGGTGGTGGGGGTGGGGGGTGGTGGGGGTGGGGGGTGGTGGGGGTGGGCTCACCAATGCGCCTGGCCACCGCCCCCTGATGCACTCCTGGCTGCAGCACGCCCTCCACCGCCCCGCTCCTGTCCCTGCAGCCCAGACCCCAGCACAAGACAGCACACCCGTACACCGTGTTGCACCGGCAAACTCCATGCAACGCTGCTGCTGCTGCTGCTGCTGCTGTTGCAGTGCAGCTGCTACGGCGGCTGTTGGTGCGGCTGCTGGTAAGGCTGCTGCTGGGGAGTCCCCCTGGAAAGGGCCTGTAAGCTGCCCCACAGGGCCTGGGTAGGGCTGGGCTGGGCAGGGATGGGTAGGGATGGGCTAGGGATGGGTAGGGACACAGGGCCTGTGTGCGGAGCCATGGCGCTGCCCTGGTCTATGATGCCCTGCTCCCACTGCCACTGACAACACTGAGCCAACGCCCAGTAAACAATCAAATGCCGAATTTGAGTAGGCCTGTTTTGGCCGTTCTCCCGTATATTGGGTTTTTTTTGTACCGGGCCTACTCCAGCTGTCACCGGCATGCTGCGCCGCTACACCCTCAGCAGCCACAGCCATGAGGGCAGCTTACAGGCCCCTGGACTGCCGCCATGGACTTACTTGTGCTCCATGGGCTGCAGCAGCAAGAACCCGATGCGTCGGCTGACCAGCTGGTGGGGCGGCAACTCCTCCTCACTAGCCACCACAGCTGCAGCACAGGAGGGCGAGGTACCCAGACTGCTGTTGATCAAGGGCCCCGGGTTAGCCTCAGGACAGCAAGGCTGAACCTCAGCTCAGCAGAGGCTAAGGAGTAGTGAATGTGAGGTGACTGGCAGGGGGCGCTAGACCCATCTCAACAGACCATGGCAATGGACTTCTGACACACCTTTGGCAAGTGCCTCAGCCAGGCCCTCCCCTACCCCTTACCCCAACCCCCTCATTCCCCACCTCCCTCACCCACGCACCCTTTCCCACACATCAGGGCGCTGCCATTCCTGATTGTGAGGCAAGGGTGCGTGGGTGGGCTCCTACCGCCCCACAGAGCCAGGCAGAGCCCCACAGAGTCCCACAGAGCCCCTACCGCCCCACAGAGTCCCACTCAGCCCCACAGAGCCTGGCAGGACCCCACAGAGCCTCCACGCACTGGGACACATCAGCGCTCTGCCCGGACCTACCCGTGCCCACCCCTGCTGCTCCTGCCCCTCCCCACCGGCTTCCTGGCTGAAGCGCACCACCTCGTGTGCCAGCCAGCCCAGCCTAGCCGCCGCGTCCGTCAGCAGCTGCCCTTCCGCAAACACCTGTGGCAGCACCTGCGGCTGCTGCCCCGGCTGCACTGCAGCCGGGGGTGCATGCCCTGGCATCTGCTGTGGCTGTGGCTGCAGCTGCAGCTGCTTCTGCGCTGGGCGTGACTGCCGCCCAGCCAGTCTTCCACCGCTCCTGCCGGCGGGCAGCTGCCTGACAGCAGCAGGGCCCCGTCCCCGCCCCCGCCCCACAGCAGCGGCTTGCTGCTGCCCAGCACCTACAGCAGCAAGGCCAGCTATGAGGTGAGGCTGTGAAGGGCCCCCCCCTACAGCTGCTGACTGGGCGACCCTGAGGGGGCCGGAGGGGAGCTGGGAGGATGAGGCGGCTGGGGGTCTGGCAATGGCATGCAGCTGGGGCTGGGCAGGGGGCTGCTTGAGGGTGGTGGCTGAGGCCAGGGGGAGGAGCTTGGGGGCGGGAGGCAGGGCAGCTGGGCAGGGCGTCTGGCTGAGAAGCACATTGCCTAACCCCTGCTCTACTCCACTGACACCAGTCAAGTCAGTGGAGCGTCTCATCTGCAGCAGGTGTTGGGGTGGGGCGGGGGAGTGGTCGAGGCTGTGAGGATCGTGGGCACCGGGTGTGACCAGGCCGCCTGGGTCACACTCCAGGGAGGCATCCGCCGCAGTGCAGGCATCTTCATGGGTGGCCGCTGCGAGCTCCTGGTCCTTGTCCTGATCCGGGGGCGGCTCTGCGAACATGTGACATCACACTCTATGTTGTAAGTGACATGACACATGCAACGCAAGTGGCATCACACACAGCAAACAAGTGGCTTGCCCAGCTGGTGCAATATGGGTCTGCCATGTTGTATCTAGTATCTGCTCCACCAGCATTGAGGGAATCAAAATCACATGAAGTCAGGTCAGATCAGGTCAGGTTAGGTCGGGGTGGGGTGGGGTGGGGTGGGGTGGGGTGGGGTGGGGTGGGGTGGGGTGGGGTGGGGTGGGGTGGGGTGGGGTGGGGTGGGGTGGGGTGGGGTGGGGTGGGGTGGGGTGGGGTGGGGTGGGGTGGGGTGGGGTGGGGTGGGGTGGGGTGGGGTGGGGTGGGGTGGGGTGGGGTGGGGTGGGGTGGGGTGGGGTGGGGTGGGGTGGGGTGGGGTGGGGTGGGGTGGGGTGGGGTGGGGTGGGGTGGGGTGGGGTGGGGTGGGGTGGGGTGGGGTGGGGTGGGGTGGGGTGGGGTGGGGTGGGGTGGGGTGGGGTGGGGTGGGGTGGGGTGGGGTGGGGTGGGGACAACGGAGGCACTTACGAGTGAGATCCTCTGACTCCTCCTGCTCCTCCAACGGTTCGCCTGCAACCCCAGGATAGAACCTAGCCTCCTCTTCTACAGCAGGATCCTCATCTCTGCCCTTCTCCTCACCCTGCCACTGCTGCTGCTCCTCTTCTTCGCATGCATATTCACCTTCGCCCTGGCCCTCCTCTTGCTCTACAAATGCTGCTTGCTCCTCTACGCTGCCAGCATCAGCGGTGTAAGCTTGAACCACTGCATTAGCCTGCTGCTGGTTACTGAGCATGGCCACGTGATATGGCATCTGCTCCTGCACCTGCTGGGCCTGCTGAACCTGCTGCTGTTGTAGATGATCCCGCTGGGGCTGCTGCTGCTGTACCTGCAGCTGTCGTGGCTGCTGTTGATCTTGATGTCGCTGCTGCTGCTGCTGCTGCTGCTGCTGTTGTGGCGGTGCTGGCAATGGCAGCGACCTTGGCAAGGGATGAGGCTCAGCAGCAGCCCGCTCCCAAGGCCCACCTATTGCTATTTGGCCTGCTTGACACGCAGTCCCTGCCTGCTGCCCTGCCCGCTGCCCTGCCTGCTGCCCTGCCCGCTGCCCTGCCTGCTGCCCTGCCTGCTGCCCTGCCTGCTGCCATGCCTGCTGCCCTGCCTGCTGCCCTGCCTGCTGCCCTGCCTGCTGCCCTGCCTGCTGCCCCTGCATCGGTCCCATCGTCTGCATCAGCACCTGCTGCCCAGTCTGGTTCTCCATCCCCAGCGGCACTGCACTGCAGCGACCAGCAGGTCGGCACGTCCGGGTCAGCACCAGCGCCGGCATGGTCAGCAGCTCAGCCAGCGGCATGCCTGGTCTAGGGCCCCCTGGGAGTCCCGTGCCCTGCTGGTGGCTGCCAGCTGCCAGCTGCAGCGGCAGGCTGCCCTCCAGCTCCTCCCCACCGTGGGCCAGGCAGCTGTCCAGCAGTCGGGTGCTGTACAGCTGGCTTGTGGGAGTGGGCCCTGGGGAGGGGTGGGCTGTGGTGGGGAACAGGCTGCAGGTAAGGGTGGGGTGGGGGCTGGGCTGGCAGGCAGGGCCACACCAGCCAAGGGAGTGCAGGTCACTGGGGGCCAGGGTGCCTGCATGGGGATTACAGCTTGATTGGCTGCACAAACATGTGCTGAGGAACAGAGAAAGCATGCTGCATGGGAGGGACGGGCAATGCATGGGACACACAGTTGAATGGAGGCTTAGGAGTTATGCTCTGGCTAGTTCACCTGGTGCTGCAGCCTTGCCATTGAAAAATGAGGTGATGCGTGATTGACGGTCTGCAGTTTGCTGTGAGGATTGCTGGGCTGCAGGGCTGCTGACTGGTGGTGGCACCCACACAGGCAGAGGAGGAATAAGTTGCATCCCCTGCATGCTGGCCAACACTTCCTGCAGCGCAGCAGGTTAAACGGCGAAAGTGACGACACGAAGGTGGGGCACCATGTTTGCTTCCGAGTTAAGGACCCTCGGTTACTGACCCGCTTCTTGCGACTGCCGGAGCGGCCATCTCCGAGGCCATGCAGCGCTAGAACCTACACAGGGTTGGGGGCGAGCCGGAGCCGCTAAGACATGTGAATCCTAAATGAGCTAGCATCTAGGCAGCGCGACTGTGGCTAGGTCCTCCTCGCTGTATCCAACGCAAAACGAGGCTTGGGGGGGGAGTCTGCGTACCTGTGCCAAGTCCTTTGCTGTAAAGCAAGCCTCGCCCCTAGCGTCAAAGGTGGCGACTTTGTCACCGGACTTTGTGAGAGCGCTGTACAGCTCGATGTAGTCCTCCATCGAAAGCTGACTGATGCTGCCCTGCATCACCTGCATCACCTGCTGTGCAGTTGGGTGGCCCGCGTGGGTTGGCAATGCTTGGCAACTGCTTTTCAAACTTTCGTGTGTGGACATGTGTGTGACAAACGTGAGAATCCTAAATCTCTGTAGCTGCCTCGCGTTGCTTTTGTTGATGGCGAGGAAGAAGAGGTGAACCATTTGGGTGGGCCTAGAGCAGTGCCGGAGGACCCCGACATCGACATGTTTGACCGCGACGAGGCAGCACAACCCGCAGCGCTGTCCGCATTAGGGAATATACATTCCACGCTTTATATTTTTATGCTTTTTATTTTATATCTTTTATACCGTACTCTCCCTTTTGATTCGCGAGGCCTCGTAAAATAAAGTTAAATACTCGTTTCCCGACCCAAAAATACATTGTTTACTTTTTCCCGATGCAACAATTGCAGCAAAACACAGATTTTTTAGGTACACCTCTTCCTCCTTCCCCCTCCTCTAAACACTCAAACTTGCATGCCCTAGCAGTCACCCATGCCGCAGCCTTGGTCAAGGCAAGCACCCCAGTAGTTGACTTGGTGCGGCGAGCCTCCCGAGCTGCTGCCCCAGCTTGGCCAGCCACCCCGGCAGCTGACCCGGTGCAGCCAGCCACCCCGGCTGCTACCCCAGCCTGGCCAAGCACCCCCACAGTTGACTTCGTGCGGCCAGCCACCCCGGCTGATAATATGCCAACTACCCACCCGTCGCTGATGGCACTACTAACGTTGCTGTTGTTGTTGCCGCCGCTGCTATTGTTGGCGCTGCTAGTGCGGGCACTGCCGTTGTTGGCGCTGCTGCTATTGTTGCACACCAACCGTGCATGCGTGCGTGTGGGAGTGGGCGTGGCTTGTGTTGTTGGTGCTTGTTTTCGGAGCCCGATGGCCTGCCACGTTTGCGCATGGCTGGATCATCTGCCGTTGCTGCAGTTGGCTTGGCTTCACTCTTCACGATTGAGAGCCCTTTGATGGAGCATTTCATCGCTTTTCGGCTGAGTCGTCGGCACTGATGTCACGGACCACGAAGCGGTCCATCGCAGCACCATTTTCGCAGCTCGAATAATTGTTTGACCACTTCGCGATTCAGTGAAGAATAACATTGTTTACTCGTTCGCTATTTCGCGAGGCCAAAAAAACGATTCGCGGACGCGAATCAAAAGGGAGAGTACGGTATGCTTTATTTTGGTGTAGAATGAGGGTTTCAGGCCCGATTATGTTTTTTGGTGTTCGCTTACCGCCCAATTGATGACTACAAAAACTGATTATAACGAAGAGACAACACCGGCAGCGTTGGTTATGGAGGTCACCATCGTCGCTGTGAAGGGTGTTTAGAGCAGGTGCAGGTGCCGCACCAGACCCTCACTTGCCCCTGCCCTACTCTGCATGGGCTGCTGCTCCTTTTCAGTTGCATGGGTTCAGGTCTGCTGCCGTGGGTTTGGTGTGAATTGGCGGGGTACGAGCAGACGCGGATTCCGCTGACACGTCACGCGAGAGGGAGGAGGAGGGGATGGGAGTGTGGCCATGAGGTTCAGGACAGTTAAGGTTGGCCCTCCTCATCTAATACTATAAATGGACAACTGAGGTACTCAGCAATTCACTATCAAGTCTCTGTGACACCAAGCGCACGCCATCCCCCCACCAGGCCCTCATCCCCAAGCAGAGTAGGGCAGAGCAGGCGACTACCCACCCGCCCAGCTCCTTTAGCCACTGTGCCCATCGCCCTCTGCCCATCACAACAATCTCCTTTGCAACCGAACTTTCTATGTAAACTTGCTTGCCCATGTGTAGAAGGGACTTGCCATCTGCACCCACAATGCCACCGTCTTGCCTGAAACCGCTCCCCCCCCAAAATGAACCTACTCATCAGCTGCTGCTGCTGCTGGCACCTCACCAGCCATGCACCCTCCCTCCTTCCCTCCCTCCCTCCCTCCCTCCCCCGCCTCCCTCAGGTCCCCCACGGTTGTCCTGGCCTCTTCACTTAGCCCGCATTGAGGCAGTTCCCGCCAACGCAGCCATCACCACAGTGGTCAGCAGAGGAGCCGCACCCTACAGCCAGAAGGCAGCAGCCAGGTTAGGCAACCGGGTAAGTAAAGGGAGGGTGCTGAGGGAGGGTCCAGAAGGCGCAGCCAGGCACACTCATGGAAACCAGCAATCCTGGCCTTTTGTACCAACCTTTCTTTCCTAAGTGTTTGTGACATGGTGGACTTCGTTACCACAAGGACAGCCTCTATGACCCAGACCAAGCCTTTCTGTCGCGCAGGAGAATAGGTAAGTCTCAGGAGATTGCGCTGTGAGCTCAGTCTTGTACTTAGCTCACTCAAACAGGTGTGAGGCAGCCCGGATCGTCCTGGCCATGATGCGACCAGCGATCTGTCATTCAGTGTGGCTAGGCCACCAGAGGCGCTGAGAGCAGTGAGGCGAGGCAAGGCATGATGCGCAGCCGCAAAACCGCACAACCATCAGACTTCCCTACAGCAAATGCTGGCCAGGCTGCTATCATCACACCAGCAGGGGTGGCAGCAGGCAGCGGGCAGCAGAGGGGAAGGGTATGGCGGAAGGTGGCACGCACAGAAGCTCTTGGAGCAGCAGTCCTTAGGGGAGGTGCAGTAGCCGTTGCCTTTGACCCCGCTGCCACAGGTGCCAGGTGGCCTGGGGGGTGGGGCGGGCACCAGGCAGGGACCCCCCAGGCAGCCGTCCCCGCAGTACTCCTTGGTGGGGCCACAGACTGCAGCCAGGGCAGGGGGAGGGGAGGGGAGGGCAGGATGGGCCCTTGGCCAGGCAGGCGGGGCAGGGGTACATCAGGGGTTACCAAGGCAGGGAATGGGCGCAGAAGGGCTTTGGGTTAGGTGGCTCCATGGAAGGGAGGCAGGGGCGTGGTTGGCAGGGTGCTGGGGTAGTAAACGTCCTGATGACCTGACAACCTGGTTACCTTATTCCCTGATTACCTGATTACCTGAGAACCCACCTGACTACCTTATTCCCCACCCGAGTACCTGACTCAGAGCATACCTTGTGCTGCATTGTAGCATCCGCTGATGAGCCACTACACCCCAAGGCACCATCCCCACATCCGCCCTCCTACTGCAACTGAGTTGAGTCTTGATGGTGGGTCTGGCCACACAGCAAGCTGCCATGCAACCACTCACAGCCGTATTGTGAGCAGCAATGCACTGGGTCTGCGCAAATGGAGTTGCCAATGGTGCCACCACCACAGGTTGCGTTGTCGTTGCTGCCAGTAGCCTATGTGACACATGGCAGGCAGGTGCAGCAGAGGGTAGGGCAGCAAGGGGTAAGGCAGCAAGGGGCAGGGCCATAGGATGCAAGGCAGCAAGCAGCAGAGCAGCAGGGGCAGGGAATAGCCCAAGCCATTTGCAATTGCAGTGGCAGCCAAGGAATCCGCAGGGACCCCAGTGTGGCCGTGTGACCCCCTCCCACCCTCACCCTCCAACTCCCCACCTTCCCCTCTCTCCCTCCCTCCTCCCCTCCCTCCCACTCTCAGCGCTCCCAACCAGCTGCAGGGCTGCCCATGCGCTCAACCACGTCATGTTAGGTGGCCGCTATAGGACCCTCAAGGTAGGCCCTATACGTACATACACGCCCCAACCTAGTTTGAATGGGGCGAAGGGGAGGCTGTCAGCAATGTGCCTGTTTGAATGACTGCCCAACAGCCCCTACACGGCTCAACAGCCCTGCTGCCCAACAGCACCGGCTGACTGACCTGGCCTGGCAGTTGCCTGCACACCTACTTTGCACAGCGCACCACACCAGCCAACTGGACTGCCCCTGGCTCACACCACCTCCAGCACGGAATGCCATGCTGGTCATCCTGTCTCGAACCCGTCATAGCAGCGCAGCCCAGGATATGGCCTGACTGGGCATCAACCGGATGCATGAGGACGGCTGCCCTGCCCATGGTGGCAGGGCAGCCTGTGTGCAACACCTTGAGGCAGGGACCCTGCCCTGCCATGTGTGCCTTGGCTGCCTCAGGCAGCAGCAGCAGCAGCAGCAGCAGCAGCAGCAGCAGCAGCAGCAGCAGCAGCAGCGCGGCAGCACCAGCAGCACCAGCAGCGCGGCAGCACCAGCAGCAGCAGCAGCGCGGCAGCACCAGCAGCGGCAGCACCAGCAGCGGCAGGAGCAGCAGCAGCAGCACCAGCAGCGCGGCAGCACCAGCAGCAGCAGCAGCGCGGCAGCACCAGCAGCGGCAGCACCAGCAGCGGCAGGAGCAGCAGCAGGAGCAGCAGCAGAAGTAACAGCGGTGACACACTTACCGTATCATTGGTTCTGATAGCAGGTGAGGGACCAGGAGGAGGGGAAAGGGGAGGGGGCAGTGGCGCAGGAGGCACCACGGGCAGCCGTGGTGGCATAGGGGCACCGATGTACAGTCCGCCGGGTCCAGGCTTTTGACCAGGAAGCTGGTTGGGCTGGGCTCGCACTACCAGTAAAATGCTGAGGAGCAGGAAGGGCTGGACGAGCTTTGACGGGAAGGGCGAGGACTGCATGCCTGCGAGGCAGGTCGCGTCAAGCACATTCAATCAAAAGCTGCGCGCCTACGGTGATGGGGTAGTTAGCGTCCGAGGAATAGCAGGCGCCCATCCTAAGACACTGCTGCGCACGCAGTTAGACGCACCTGCCAGGGAGCGACGTGCGTCCAAGGAAGCCACAAGGCTAGGATCAAGCGCAAGGCACGCTAGTCGCAAGCATTTATTGAAGAAAAAGCACAGCAGCTGACAGGCAGCTGCTGCATGCAACTTTGTGGCTGTCAAACTTAGGATCACCACCGCCCTAGAGCCCTCGTTCGCCAGCTTGACTATACATTGTATGTTACACGTTGCATAGCACTGGACTGTGTCTCTCAAGGGCGCATGGTGCCGCTATCAATTATAGGGACTACTATAGGGACAATTGTAAAGAGTATAGGGTAAGTGGCGCAGCTTTAAGACGAAGGATTAGTTGGATCCGTTGATAGCATAATAAGGTGGACGTTTCCAAAGCCGCATCAACCAGTTGGTGGAGGTGCATGACTAAGGGAGTGTGCAATCGACCTTTTGCTCAGGTGCCCCCAACAAACAGAAAACCTACCCCTGATAACAAAAACGACGCCGCGGTCAGGCGCCCCCAACATGGGGTTGGTGATACTGCACCGTTTTCAATACCGTTTATCACATTGGCAGCCGCGAACTAACGTGCGTCTCCTGGCAAGCGGTGCGTTTACTCTTGCGAGTTAGGCCATGCCGGAGCAAGCGTTTGCGGACACACCTCAGCTCACCATCGATTGTACCAGTGGTGTGGAGGGACGCCCTGATGTTGTACCGGCTTCCGTAGACACCTCCTAAATAGGTAATGGAGATAGATAATGAAGTGCTTGGACGTCGAGGGCGAAGGTCGAGGCGGTCCATCCCTTCCACCACCTGCTGAATGGCTGGCGCCCTTCGCTGCTCGGGGCACTTTCGTGGCGGCGACGGCGCTTGGGGAGCAAGAGGCCGACCTCGAGTCCATCCTCCTCCTTGTTTCGGTCATCCAATCAAGAGTGTGACTTCCTTTCCTGTCATCTTGGGCACTACCCCTCCACCAGCTTTGTGCGGTAGCCAAGCGGGCTGGTCTTGATAGACAGCACCTCCAGGTCCACAGTCAAGGTGGCCCCACCAGGGATCTCTGACCAGCAACACATCCACATTACACCACACATCTGTCACACCTCTGTCTGAGGGTAGAGTGACCTTCACTGACCCATGCAGGAGCCAAGCTGGCGCACACATCAGGGGCGCATTGGGTCACACTAGTGGGTAAGAGTGGTGGCTGCATAGAGGTGTAAGCATGAGGCAAGAGTGGTGGTGAAACGGTGCAATGACAGGCAGGACAGGGAAAGGCAGGTGGCGGTGGGGGTATCACAGCTGTGAGTGCGACTGTGCAGAGCGAGTGATGTCAGGAGTGTTATGCAAGGTCATGCAAGCCCATCACATGACAGGGTGACTCACCGCCCACACCCTTATCACCGTAGGCTAGCTCTGGCGGCACCAGCAGGCGACGTAGCCCACCCACGCGCATACCACGAATACCCTGTAGCAGGAGCAGCAGCAGCAGCAATGACCGCAGTGGTGGCGACAGCAGTAGCAGCAGCGCTAGCAGAGAGGTAAGGCTGTGCAGGCCAGTCAGTTCCAGCATTGCATGTAACCAGTGCCAGGCTGGGCAGGGTGAGGTGGATGCGCACACCTCCCCCACGCTCCCTCCTCCCCCACCCCCCTCTCCCCTTCCCTTCTTCCCCTTCTACCTGTCCCCTCACACTCTATCCCTCCCCCTCTCCCCTTCCCCTCCCCCCTCCCCACCCACCAGGTCAATGCCGGGCAGGGTGCTGCCAGACTCGCCATAGGGGGTGCCCACGTTGAAGCCAACAGGCGTGCCCCCCGTCACACCTAGACCCTGGCGGCTGGTGATGAAGGTCACGTTCCTGACAGCTCAAGGTCCAGGTACAGAGGCAGGGGCAGGTCCAGGCACAGGGGCAGGGGGTACAAACACAGCTCCATACAGCTTACCCTCCCCGGCCTTCTGCACTCCTTGACATGTGATGGCTGCTCGCCTGCTCGCCTGTCCACCCGCCTGCCTGCCCGCCTGCCCGCCTGCCCGCCTGCCTGCCTGCCCGCTTGCCCGCCCGCCCGCCTGCCTGGCCGCTGGCATTTCCAGCTGCATGGAGCGCTGCCGCACCTGAACTTCACATCGTAGTGCACAGCCACCCGCTGCCCCATCTGCACCTCTGCCCCTGTGCCCTCAATGATGTCATACAGCCTGCAGCAAAAGCAACAGCGACGTCAGCAGGACACCATGGCATGGGAGTGTTGGGTAGAGGCTCAGAGGGAGACCCAGAGCCTGGCCAGATCAGCAGGACCAGTGTCTACATGCACGGCTGGTCACTCCTCACTTTAGGCCGCTGGGCCCCTCCCTGAACTCTGACTCCGGGATCTTCTTTCGTCGCCGTGCCATCTCCTAAGTGACAGCAGCAGCAGCAGCAGCAGCACCGCTGTGTATGGGGGACCAACCGAGAGACGTAAGTCAGCCCACCCCGCACACCACCAGGAACAAAATCCTCAGCAGAGTGAGCATCAGACCAGGGGGGAAACAGCAACACAGTGCACCCACACAGCAACTGTGCAGCTAGCACTTATCATTCCCGTGCTAGCAGCATTCAGGGCTTTTACACACAAGCAGCGGGCAGATTACCACTAGAAAAGGGTCCTTTGCTTAGCGGCTAAAGATGGAATGTGTGTGGTGGGGAGGTTGTGTGGCAGGATAAGATGACAGCGTAAGATGATTGACAATGCGGGGGAGTGAGTGAGTGAGGAAGCACATGGGGTGAGTTTGTCAGAATGCAACACGATAGTCTGGGGGCGAGAGACCAATGGTTCAGAAGGGGGTAGGATGAGGGGATAGGAAAGAGGTGATGGGTGTTGAGCAGCTACCAGTTGAAGCTACAGGCTCAGACCTGCTTGTAATCCAGTCCTGTGTAGGCTGTGGCTGGTTGTGATAGGTTGAGGGAGAGCACACAAGTCAGGCCGGCCAGCAATACATCCCTTTTTTGGTGATTCCGACCTGCAAGTTTTCCAAATAAATTGCATGGTGCCACCTGGACCACATGGCATAGAATCGTTCAGTGCATTTTATCCACCTATGTTGGGTGTCGCGGAGCAAACAAGAGAAGCCCTTCCCGCTTCCAAATGGGACACGCGGCGAGACACATCGCGCGCTGCTGGACTTGTGCGCAGTCCTAGCATTGAGGCTAGAGTTTGTACAGTAAGCGTTCCAAGTCAATACAGATGCGATGGATGAACTGCATCTGAGTGATGTTCAAATCGTAGTAGTACTGCATCTCTGCGCAACATTACATAGCTTGTTACTACTCGTAAACTAGGGATATTGCTCTGGCCAAAACAAACTTGCCTTGCACACTGGGTTCTTCACACATGGGCCAGGAGTGAGCATGCGGTTCCCCCAGCTTCCCACTTGCAGCTTCCCTGCGCTGTTATCTCGCCGCGCTGAACCAGGCCTTTGCCCCGATGATTCATTGGAATAGTTTGCCGGGATCGCTACCATGCGGCTCTATTCTAGGCATCCCTGTGCGACTACATGGTGCGTTGTATACACTTGCGCAGCACGTCTCCCCGGTCGGAGCTCCTGGACGTCATGGAGCGACGCTGGTTCTCCCCGCCGTGATAAATGCCGCGCAGTGCTCTTCCTCGTGGTGCTAGCGCTGCAAGTGCTGGGCTCAATCTACTATGGCGTGCAGGTGAAGCTCTGTCGCTGGCCGCTGCCCAACCCTGCTGCCTCTCCCCCTTTTCCCCCCTCCCCACCCCCTCTGGGATGCCTCCACTTGCTTACCGGGAGCGCATTGACTAGCCAACATGGCACAAGGGAGCGCATTAGAACCAGTCCAACCTGCCCAGAGCATGGGCTATGTCCGAGCTGAGTGTTCCATATCACTGGCCACCTTCTGCTCTTAAGGGCTGCGGTGCTGCTTATTGTGTGCAGTGGATGCTGCTGTGGTTCCTGCTGCTGGGACCTGTGCTGCTGTTCACAGTGCTCATCCACGAGCTGGGGCATTGCTTTGGTGCCCGCAGCGTGGTGAGTTTCCAGGCAGCAGCAACGATGGCAACAGCAGCAGCTCTAGCAGAGGCATTGGACGAAAGCAGCCCTGCCCCTGCCCCTACCCTTGTCCCTGCACTTTGACCTATGCTAGACCTACACATGCTGACTAGGGCACCATACCCGCCCTGCTTGCCTGGCGTTGACGTTGCCAGGGCGGCGTTGTCCAAGGCATCCTGTTGTGGCCGCTAGGCGGTCTGGCCTTCATTGGCCACACGGCTGGTCCCAAGGCCGACATGTGGGTGGCCATAGCCGGACCTCTGACCCACCTGCCCATGACTGGCTTTTGGGTGAGTGGCCGGCTGGAAGCTGGGTAGCAGCTGACAGCGACAGCCCAACGCTGGTCAGCACTGGCTGGTGCAGGGTGAGGGTGAGGTAGTTGGGGAGGCTGTTGGGGTGTCTGAGGCGGCCCCATGTGCTGGCACGGCAGTTATTGTCGAGTCTCATGAGCCCAGGTGGCAGCGTGTGGACCATCACATCAAGCCTTGCAGCTGTTGGTGGGCTCAATGGGGGAGATGAGGCAGCACAAACACTGCCCTGGCTGTCAAAGAGGCAGTGCGGGAGGAGGGTGGCTTCAGGCATTGGACCCTAACCCTTGCGCTGCTCTCACCTGGTCATCCCGATGCACACAGGGCCAGTCACGTACCTGCAGCAGTGGTAGCAGCCTACAAAGCACACGATGCTGATATTGGTGAACGCCATGTAACACCACGATGCTGCTGTTGCTGCTGCCCACTGCTGCCCACTGCTGCCCACTGCTGCTGCTGAGTGATGGGTGATAGCAACACTGTGGCCACTGCATGCCTGTGCAGCTGGCCATGCTGGCAGTGGCCACACACGCAGCGACAGGCAGCTGGGAGATCAGCTTGGCGCTGCCTGACCCGTCCGGTGCCGGTTTGGGTCAGGCATTGTGTGCAGGAGCAGTTGTGGTGAGTGGGGTATTGGTGGCAAGTGAAGGTGGAACAGGAGGCTGGCATAGCAGGTCAGGTTTGGCACTTCACACCACATGAGTGACGAGCCTAATGTGAGGGTTCCTAGGACAGTTGAAGGCAGCTTGTTGAGGGTGGCTGGAGAGGCTGGCGTGGAAGCTCAGCTAGGAGCTCAGATGTGTTGCATGTTGTGAGTCGAAGGCATCACAGTAGTTCAAAGGCCTCAAAGCTCAAGTCTGGCTGTGCTAATGAGGAAGAAGGGGTTCTGACAATCCACTGCTTGCTCCCTGGCCGACTCCCTTTCGGCTACCTTACTTGGTCGCATGCTGTTGTCGTCTGCCTTGTGTCTGGCTGGGGGTCATGACTTTGTGATTAGCTGCACATGAAATGGACCAAACAGCCTTCTACAACCAGCCTCTGCTCTGTGCCTCTGTGGCCAGGAATGTGCATGACAAGGTTGCAGTCCCACCGCTGGCATGCAGGCTGTTGGAGATGCTGATGCGTGCAGTGTTCAAGATCATTGCCACATCATCATCATCATCATCATCATCATCATCATCATCATCATTATTGCATCGCATTTGCCTGTTGGTGTGCCGTGATGGCGGTGGTGTCTAGCCTGCCTGCCTGCCCTACGGCCTGCCCTGTGACCTGCCCTGCTCCTGGCAGATGAACCTGAGCATGTTGGCCTTCAACCTGCTGGTGCCGGCCTACCCCTTGGACGGAGGCAGGCTGCTGGTGGACGCTCTGCTGGTAGCAGGTAGGCTGGCCGCATGCCCCTCTTTGACCCCTCTTTGACCCTGGCGGGACACACCAGCAGCAGCCGAGGACCTGGGTAGCCGCAGATGCCGCTGGTGGTGGTGCGCCAACAGCGGGCCATGCGTGTTTGGTCCAGGCAGCGAGCGTGAGTTGCATATGCTGCCGTGAAGGGGTGAAAGGAGGAAGAGGCGCCAGTTCCGCTCTGGGTCCAGGGCCAGGGGCCAGCTTGTGTTTGCTCGTCTGCGCAGTGCCAGTGCCTACTTCTGTGTCTGCTGACTGTTTTGCTGAAGAGGGACCGAAGGCCCCAAATCCAGTACATCCACAACGGTGTCCTTGAGGCTGTGGGAGCCAACCCCCTGCACGGCTGCCTGACCCCCCAAGGGCCGACTTGCCACTTTGGCACACTCTATGGTTCCACAGCAGGCTCCTGCCACTGCTGTCCCTGCACCTTGGAACGTAGGCGTAGATGACGTGCTGACTGCTCGCATCACACTGGGGCTGGCGGTGCCGCTGGCCATTGGCGTGTGCGTGTTTGGGATCGTGGTGTTTGAAATGGTGACCATCATGGTGGGTGACTGCTTCATGGATAGGTTTGGTTTGGGGCAAGGGCCGTTAGGGCGTATGCGCCTGCAGGGGGGGTGCAGCTAGACAGGCAAATGTTTGGAGCTGACTATGGGAGAACTTGCAAGAAGGGAGGTTAGTCTGGGCTGATAGGTGGAATGCTTGATGCTGGGCTGGCAGCATCTTGACCCGGTTGCCGCGTTATCGGCCTCAGCTGATCGAAGCTGGGTTGCTTGCAGGTTGGTGTGTTCATCCTGTTGTCCTGCTGGAGTCTCTGGACTTTCTTGCGAGATGGAAATCTGCGGCAGCACCCGCTGTTTGCTTTCACGGACGAGGTGGCGACCAACGAGCACAGCTATTGGAAGATGGGTGGCGGTCCAAATGCTGGGTCGCAGGTTTGAACACCGCGCCAGCCTACATGCATATGCACTTACCACCTTTGAAGTGTTCCAGCATCCTGCATCATTGACCATCTTGGCTGTTGGTAAGCACCCAAGTTCTATAGCAGGCAGCCAAGCAATGTCAGACTTAGCAAGCAGCCTAGGCAGTGGTGTATGTTTACGATCACCCCGTCACCAGCCCCGTACAGTGTGACCGGTCTGAGCGCACCGCCTCGTGTAGCTCGTAACAAGATTTCAGATGCATGTGATTACAGCACAGCACACGCACGCAGCATAGTACGGGGCCAATGGCGGGGGTGACTTCATATGTTGTTGCCGAGTTGTCCCTGAATTGATAGGCTGGGTAGCCTCGAGTGTAGTTGCCTGGCAGTCACAGTGGCATGTCGGCAGTTGGCCTAGCAACCGGTTGGCGTGGCCCTGCACAGTCCGTAGTTAAGCGAATGGTGTAGGCCCAGCTGCCTGACAACAACCAGGCCGGCGACGTTATGGGTCCAGTGAGTGGGCGACGCCAGCATGGAAGGCATGGAGCATGGATTGCGCATGCATCACGGAGAGCTCACTGTGCACTGCGGAGGGAAGTGGAGAGGTAGCATAGCTGTGCCATGCCGCACATGGAGCGATTAAGACAGTCGGTACATGGGGTCCGGCAAAGGTGGAAGACGGGTAGCCAGGTGTGCTCAAATCTCGTCTCCCGAGGCCAGTCCGTCTGATAACCCGTCGTCCAAGCACGGGAAGTCGCCGGCTTGTACCTTGTCGGGCCGCACGAAGCCCCCGTAGCCGTCCGCGCACGAGAAGTAGGTTTTCCCGCCGGTGCTGCCGTCGTTGCGCCCCACCGGCTCGTCGTACTGCACACCCACCCACCATCCCAGCGGCAGGCCCGCGACTCCGCTGCCGACAAACCTGGGCAGACCAGCAGCATAGGCCATGCTGTTTCAGTCAATGCCCTCGCACTCATGGCCAACACTGGCATGGGGCGATGCATGACATCTCCTGTGCACACATCTAGCTAGCCAATGCTGGTGGTGGTGGTGGTGGTGAGTGCCAATCGATAACTCCATGTTGCTGACTACCCAGTAGCTGTCATATGCAGGCAGGGGTATGCTTGGGGTAGCCCTGCCGCAAGCAGCAGCACCACTATCATGGCTGCCCATGTCGACGCTGCTGTTGCTGCAGCCTGCCGTAGCTTTTGTGGCTGTCCATGCGCTCTCTCCCTGCCTTACGTGTTGTGCTGCAGGGCTGCATGGCAGCAGGGTGATGATGCAGGGCAGGCCAGAAGCAGGGCAGTGGTGCGCCTAAGGCGAAGAGCAGCAGCAGGTCAGGGGTCCACCTCACCTGATGACACCTCTCCGGTCACCTGGCTGGACACAGCACCTGCTGCCCACACAGCCTGACAGCGCACCAGCCTCTGCTGCCTGAAACTCAGGGTCCGTCACCTTCTCCTTCTGCAGATCAGCGCCAGAGGCCAACAGCAAGCAGTGGCCAGGCATTGAGAGGGGGGAAGGGCTGAGGGCCAGCCTTTTCCTCAGCCATCCATGACGCAGGCTGAGGGCATGTGGTGACTCCTGGTATGGCATGCCCGACTGCTGGGAAGAAGAAGAAGAAAAATATGGTTTACACTGCTTAAGCCGTCAGCCATTGGACTGCTTAGCCATTGTCGTAGGACTGAGATCAAGGAATTGTAGGGCTGTGGCTCCTGACAAGCCTAGGACTTGTACAAGACTGCCCGTCCTCATGGGCTAGGGCTGAGGGCATGTGGTGGCTTTGCTGTTCATGCATGCTGCTGACATGACCGGCTGCTGTGGGTGACAAGACTGTCACCCCTGATGGGGCTAGGGCTCGTGCTGGGGCCCGGGCTGCTGAGGCTGCTTAGGCTACTACTGCAGGCGATGTCGTGAAGGGCCCTGCTGCAAGCTGGTGCTGGAGCCATGGAAGCCTGCTGGGCCCCCGCTGCCCTGCACGCACCCCTGCAGGCAAGGCCACGCCGCGCTTCTTGGCCATCTCCTTTTCCAGAGTCCAGCTGGGGTCCTCGGCTAGCTTACCCTGCTTCCACCTCCTGCACAGCGTTGCTCATTGGGTGGTGTAAGAGTTTGAGCGAGGATGTGTGAGGAGAGCAGGGATGAGGGAGCCAGGGCACTTTCTCTAAGCAGTCAACATGTGGAGTGTGGCCAAGTCATGCTCGCCCAAAGGATCGTTGTGATGGGCAGTGGTGAGAGCAGGACGGCATGTATGATTATGGCGCAGGCCAAGCAAATGAGATCAGCCCCTTAGGCCTTGCAGTGGTATAGCAGCAGTAGTAATAGACATGGCCGATACAAGCAGCTACACTCCATGCCCTGCCCCTTTCATCCAAGCTTCATCTTGGCCCCCTTCTGGCCTGCATTCGCACCTGGCAGGGCCCAGCCTTGCCCCTGGTTTACCTACCCCTGGCGCCTGACTGGCCTCCCTGTAGCCTTCCCCGGCCCTTGCTCGTCCGCCCAGCCCATGCCCCTCACCTGTATGTGTTCTCGCGCTGCCCATACGCATCATCGCTCATCACATACTTGTCCACCAGGCTGACGTCCTCCAACCAGCCACCCGCAGAAGCTGAGGTAGGGTCCAGGTCCACCACATGGAGAGAGTACCTGTTCCATGTGACGGCAGCCGCAGGTCACCACCCGGCTTAAATCCACTCAGTTGCTGCCACACCCAATGATGTTGATGCACACCACAATCAGCAGCATCCATGCCTATGCTGCTCTGCTGCTGTCCCTGGAGATGGTGGCAGACCTGTTGCCACTGTGGCAGCTGCTGCTCTCAGCGCTGCTGCTGCTCCATGTGGTGGCAGTGTCACAACGTCATACGTTCCTTGATAGCAACATTGGGTGCAGGATGCCCAACTGCTCTTGTAGCTCTCGTCACCTTTCTCACCCATCGTGTGGTGAGTAGTAGCCAAGCTTTCTGGAATCGTCAAGACATGATGCCACGATATTGCCCGCTTCATTCAAGAGCTGGAGCAGCATAGCACTGGGGTTGGTGCCCACATGGAATGACAGCTTGACTTTCAAGGATTCAATAGTCATCTGCAAGAAGGGAAGTACACCACTGCTGAATGCACTGGTTGGCGTGTCAAGGCACACCACTACAGGCTGCAGGCTGGCATGCTTCTACGGGCTGCAAGGCTGATCAGGCTCACGTGCATGTCCAGCCTGAGCTCAAAGAACTTGGCTTTCAAGTTGGAGTGGGTGACATGAAGAAGCACTGTCGATTCAAGCCGGTTCTGCGAGTTCAAATGTAAAAAGCGTTGGTATAAGGATCAGAAAGCTGCACTATTGTTGCTCGCGATGGTGGCACACCTGTCCGCCTTGTCCCGTCACATACTCACGGAGAGCTACGATGTCCTCCTTAGATATGAGGGGTGCGGTGGTTGCCATAGTTTTGGAATTCACGCGTAGACAGAACTGTTTGCCGCGCACTTACAACATAAGCATGCAGGTTTGAATCTCTTCCGTGTAGTGTTCATGTCAGTGGCCGACAAAATGGTGATGTGTTCTGCACATGTCATATGCCGGATGTAGGTGTAGAAGCAAGGTAGATAAGACTATAGCCAGAAGGCCAGTTTATCCTAGTTCTGCTAGTACACACAGACAACCTGAGGAATACTTATGGCGTGTATCCAGCCGTGACGCCGACGGGCTAGTGTTGGCTAGTGTTGGCTAGTGGCTACACATTGACGTGACGCCGACGGGCTAGTGTTGGCTAGTGGCTACACATTGTGGCACAAGGTGTCGTAGTCATCCGTCATGGAAAGTGGCTTGCATGAGAGATGCAGAAGCGGGTGGGCGCATCGCCCCGTCAGAGGTAGTTCAGATGGAAGACGCCAAGCGAGCAGCCGCAGAGGCCCAAGCCAGCATAGAAGATGGCTCGCGGGCTATTGCACACACTACGACGCGCGCCATTGCTGCTGCCACACTAACAGCTCAGCAGGCGTACGCGACGGCACTCGACACCATCGATCATGCACAGGTAAATTCGCTACCTCTCGGTACTACTCCACATGCGCCACTTTCCTCGCTGCTACAGCTTGATCTGCTTAGTGTGCCAGTTCTGCTCTCTTCGCAGCCAGTGGAACGAGTGTATTTGCTGACAAACCCAGCCCTATGTATGAAAGTAATCTCGCAGTCATGCTTAGGCTGTGGGTGGCTACCCCTCCATGAAAACTACCATGAAGCTACATGACCATCATGGCAACTCTGACCACCTGGCCACTGCCCTAACCCGGCCAGGCTTTTGTTTTGAATGCTACAAAGCCCTCTATCAACCCATGGCCCTGCCTGCAGGAGTATGTAGATGCTGGCGTCAGGGGCTACCGTGACTTTGAGGATGCAGCCGTGGGCACAGTGCAGGGTGAGCTTGACGGTGTCAGTGCCCAGCAGCCATACTAGGCCGGTGGCTTGACGGTGTCAACCAACAGCAACACTGCCGCTCCACATGCAATGATCATCACCAGCAGCAGCAGCCCTCACCACCAGGTCCTTCCTGGGGTAGGTCTGCTGCAGCATGGAACACTCGCAAGTGTCGGTATGCACAGGGCACCAGGCTGGTTGACCTCTTGCTGTTGCTTGTTTGGCAGCCTTTGGCAGACCCAGCTGTCACCTGACCCATAGCAGCTGTCACCTGACCCATAGCAGCCCCCTTGTCCCTCACTAGGGCCTCCATTTGAGCCGGATCAGAAGTACCTACTAGCAGCCACTAGCAGCCACTAGCAGCCACTAACTAGATCCGACTCAAACAGTGTTATTGGGCTGTGTGGAGTAAACCCAGTGCACATGGCACATGAGCCCGCCTACCACCTACATTATTGCCTGACCCGAGGGCTATAGCGTAGAGTTGGCATGACCTGCATGCACTAATTGTAAGCTGATGACAGCTCAACAAAGGGGGCACACACTACTGTGCCTCAGCAGGCTGCTGCTGCTCCTGGGCCTGGGGAGGCTTGTCTCGCACTCGCTTGTACCCCAGGCCAGGGTACTCCTTGCCCTTGGCTGGTAGAGCTCCCTGGTCTGGCCAGTAGCACAGCTCCAGTGGCCGCCACCTGCTCTCCCCAATGCGCTGCATGTTCAATGCTGCGTTGCAGTCCCTGTCCAGCCACCTGCCTGGCTGTGGTGCTGGCTTGGCTTTAGCAGCCTTGCCATGGGCCTTGCCTTTGCCCTTGGTGGGCTCAGCTGCCGGCTTGCTGCGCTTGGCTGGAGGGGGAGTGCTGGGCCCTGGCTCTGAGGCTGCTGGCTGTGTGGCTGCCTGGCTGCTGCGTGGGGCCTGTGGAGGCTTGCGGGGGGCCACTACCGGGCACCACATCATGCCCCGCACCGGCAGGTCACGCTGCTGGCTCCAGGCTGGGCGCAGCAGGCGGGGTTCCACCTGCCCTGCTGAGGGCTTCCAGCCTGCGGGTCTTGTGGCACTGAGTGTGTTCAGCTCCTCCTCACAGGGCTGCTTGCCATTCACTGCTGAGCTGACCCGGCTGGTGCGGTGCTCATCCACAAGCACCACCCTGCCCCGCAGCTGGTCTGTGCCCCTGGGCCTGCACACCACCTTGCGGCAGGCTCACAGCACCGCATCAGCACCCCAACCTCCCCCAGTGCCAATGGTAGCTGCACCAAAGAACACCACCAGCTGCTTGGCACGCCATGTCGCTTCATGGACAACTCCTCCATGTCCTCCTCCAGCTGCAGCCATGCACACAAGGCACATACATGGTGGCTGACATGGTGGCACACGGTTAGGCATGGCACAATCAAGTACTCTACTACCATTTCCCAGTGCCCACCTTACCCTCCCTCCCACACACCTACCCACCCACCCAACCTCACCTTGTTGAAGAACTGCTCAAGCGCCCGGTCCTGGGCTCCGTACAGCCTCAGCCGCTGCCGTGCCCACTTGGGGTCCAGGTACACCTCCCACACCGCATCCCAGGTGGCCAGGGTGACGGTGATGTGCTTTAGGTTGGCCTCCAGGGAGGTGCCGGCTGAGCTTGCTGCTGCCAGGTGCTGGAGGTGGGGTTTGATCGGTGCTAGCCACCGCTCTGTGTCACGGCGGGCATTGTTCAGGCCGCTGGCATGCTTCACCTCGCCCTTGGTCAGCTTCCACCGGCGCAGCTGGTCTGCCTTGAGCTGGCCTGACTGCGGATCCCACACCCCAGAGGCTGCGCTGACTGCCTGGGTGACGCCGGGGTCGATGCCCACCCCAATCTGTGTGTCTGGGTCAAACACAAACTCACGCATCTCAGCTATGCCCTTGCCTATGTGTGGGAGTCCCACTGCATGAGCCGCTGCTGCTGCTGCACTTGGGCGGCTGCTGGTGCTGCTGCTGCTGGCAGCTGGAGGTGGGGCTGGAGTAGGGGCAAGGGGGCGCATGTAGTGCACGCACACGCTGACACCATCTGTGTCCACCAACCTCTTGAAAGCAAACTCCTTGTTGCGAAGCTTGTTGGTGTTGAACCACCTGGCCCAGTGATGGCTCAGTGCTGGCTCTGAGGTGAATGCTGCCCGGGTTTCCTTGGTCAGGCCCAGCTGCTTGCACACCCCATGCAGCACCCAGCTGTCCACCTTGATGAAATGCACCCCCACCCTGGCCATGGGGGTGAGGGTGAAGGGGGGTGGGCAGGTCAGGGTCCGGGGACCAACCCCACGCCTCTTGCCGCGCTTTGGCTGCCCTGGTGCGGGTAGGGTGTGGGGCTGCTGCCACCGCTCTAGCCACCGGCACACATGCACTGCATGGCGCAGAGTCGGTGTCACACTCCATGCTGGCAGGCTGCGCAGGGGCAGGCTGGGCAGGGGCACGTGGGGGTAGTGGAGGTAGAGGGGGAGCATCAGGGGGTTGGGGGGGCTGCACGGCTGGAGGCTGAGGGGCGCTGGCATATCCCGGGGTAGGGTAGCCCACCAAGCATGTCAGAAAAATGCGCAAGACAAACAACGACGCGATCACGCGGAGCTGGTAGTGGATTTCAGCCCGCAGCCGGAGGTGCTCCCGCAGCTTGCGCCTGGTCTTCTTGCAGCCGCGCAGCACTGCGCCCTCGGGGACCTTGATGACCTGCAGCCAAGCGAGGTTGCCATTTTGACAGGCCAAGACACAAGGCGGGGTCAACACAAACAGTGCGGGGACACATAAGGCGGGGCCGTCACCTGACGTCTACACGAGGCCCAGCCATCCCGTCGCTCTTGTCGTTGCTTGCCTTGGGCGGAACGAGACGCTGCGATGGGACCAACAGGAGCGACGGGTTATCACACAACGCGTAACTCACGTCTAGGGCTCACGTCACGGCTAGGGACACGAACCTTTCCGTTTCTTTCCCGGGTCCTTCTTGTGCTTCTTCTTAGCCATCACGCAATGCGCAGTGCGACGGGCGGTGGCCTTTTCAAGCAACTTGGGTTTCCCGTGAAAAATACACGGTTGTGTGAAAATGGAGGAGATATATGGATGACCCATAGCAGCCTTGGCACCTGCGGAACACTCACCAGCCGCAACGCATGCTGGCTGCTGCAGCCGCATCCTGCAAGGTGTGACCACCCCAGACACAGCCTGTGAGATGTGACTGCCCCAGTGAGCGACCAATGACCAGACTAAAAGGTACTGGGCACACACAGGGAGGGTGGCTCCTGCTGCAGCTTGAGACCTTGAGCTCTCTTGCTGCCTGGTAGCACCTGCACCAGGCCCACCCGCCTGTATGCTGTTATGCAATTCATCATTCATGATACTAGCCCACCCACCCACACCCCTGCTGCCCCTCGCAGCCCTTCAGCAGCCCCCATCTGCCTCCCTCAGAACCCCTACACTAACCACCCAGCCACGCCTGCCTTCCACCAGCCATGTGATTGTCATAGTGGAATGTGGTGCACAGGTCTGGTTGCCTACTCCCGCGAGCGGCCATTGGAAGCCTACACCGTCTTCGGGACTCTGGCCCTGCTCAGTTTGCCACGTGAGTCACTTACCTCATGCGCTTGCTCAGTTGCCTCCAATACCCGCTGTGCAACCACCTGATTCAACCGCCGGCACAGCCGCCAGCTCAACTGCATGTTTCAACTGCCACCTGCCTTATGCACCTGCCTCATGGGCCTGCACACACATTTAGGCCCAGGCACTTTAACCATGGCTGTACCACCCCCCACTGCCCCTACCAGCTGCCCAGCTGTCAGCCCCCCACCCTCACTGACCTCTACCCCTGGTGCAGCCACCTGATGTTGGTGGCTTGCGTGCAGCGACACGGCGCTTGCTGTGGCGGCAAACCTTAGGGCGGCTGACCAACCCCCAGGTGGTGGTGCAGAGGAACGCGGAGAAGGTGAGCAGGCACCTGGCCAGGTCGGGCCAGGGCCAGCTGCAGGTTGGCCATGTTGGCCAGCTGGTTGGCCAGGGTGGCCAAGTTGGCCAGGTTGGCCAGGTTTGGCCAGGTTGGCCATGTTGGCCAGCTGGTTGGCCTGGTTGGCCTGGTTGGGCAGGTTTGGCCAGGTTGGCCAGCTGCACCTGCACCAGCAACAGCAGCAGCAGCAGCAGCAGCAGCAGCAGGTGTGCGTGGAATACGCAGGCATGATGCTTTTCATCGCTCCTGTCACCGGTGGATGCATGTCCAGTTGGGCCTTGAGTGGGTCAGCAGCAGTAGCAGCAGCAGCAGCCACCTTACCAGGTTTGCATGGCCTATGGAGAGCATGGGGTGCCTGGCATGGTGCCGGTGGCTGCTCCTGGCTCCTGCTTCTGCTCTACCCAGTTGCTGCGGCATGCTTGGCTGCACCAGAAGCACTGCCCCTGCCCCCACTGCCCCTTGCATCAACTGACCCCTGCCTCAACTGACCCCTGCCCAACTGCCTGCTGCTCTGGTGGCAACTTGTCAGGTGCAAGCCGGGAAAACGCATCTTGCAGACTATCAAGTGCAGATGGAGAAGCTGGAGGTGGGGCATGGGGCGGCATAGCAGGGTGATCCTTAAGGAGGGGGGACTCAACTGTTTAGGTGGCCAGGGCTGGTGGACAGGGCTGGCGAGGCATGGGGGGGCTAGGCAGGGTGCTGTTGCAAGCTTTTCTGCCCAAGTTGCTATTGGACGAGGCCAAGCAACCAGGCCAGGGTGATGGATATGACAGCACAATACCATCACCTATATGTGGATGTGGGGACTGTGTGGTTGAAGCTACCACTGCATGGCACTGCATGATGGGTGTAAGGGCACACAGGAGGGGTGCATTAGCAGGGCAGGAGTACAGCAAGGGCAACATCAGAAAGGAGGCACAGCACTGGGGTGCAGTGGGCGGGTGGACCTGGTGTGAGCTGGTCAATGGTTTTATACACATGTGTAAGCAGTGGAGGCCGCTCCAACTAAACCTCCATCCCAGATCTCTTTTTCGTGCAGTCACTTTGCTGGTGTGTCAGAACACAGCGGGGCGTGTGATAGGAAGGGGTGGCCTTAGGTGGCCTGCACAGAGCCCAGGCACCTGTGCCTCAGGTGGCATGAAGTGGCATCAGGTTGACCATGCCTCCATGCTCCAGGCCCCATGCTGCCCATTGCTCCATGCTGCCCACTTGCTCTATGCTGCCCCAGTTGCTCCATGCTGCCTTACTTACTTCATGCTGCCCTACTTGCTCCATGCTGCCTGCTTGGCTACAGCAACGCATGCAATTGGGGCAGGAGGAAATGGAGCGTGGGTATGCTAAGCTAAAGTGAGTCCAGACTGTCCTGGCCTGCTGATGACCACACATTCACTCTTGCTGTGTGTCACTCATGTCACATTCACTCTTTCTGTATTCTGCATGAAATCACATCTCGTGGCGCTTGCCATTCCACCTAGTCACACCTGGCTTGATTGGCTGCTGGACTTTATCGCAGCATGACTGACGGCTAGTCGGGCTGGCTGCCTGCCTGCCTGCTTGACCGACTACCTCTTACTTACTGTGTTGGTGGCACATGCTTGCACATGCTGGGCCTGCTCGCACATGCTGGCCATCAGCAGCCCTGTGGCTCCATGCAGCATGCAGCTGGCTTCAACCTGACCTGCCAACTGTGCTCCTCACCACCTGAGCCATCCCGAACCCGTGGAGGGTGGCCAAGCAGCCTATTGGCTGACAGTGTCAGTTGTGTCAGCCATCATCGCCCTTCCTGCCCTCCCTGGCCCACGCTGGCCCACGCTGCCCCACCCCGGCCTGCCTGCCTGTAGGGCCACGCGGGTGGAGCTGCAGCGCCTTGGCAGGGCAGTGTCTGCCAGTCAGCAGGTCGCCACAGGTGAGTGATTGCATGTGTTGTTGCTCTGCTGCTGGAGCAAGCAGGGCAGGGGCCTCATGAGGAGATACGTGACAGGCCACAGCGCATGCTTACCATGCGGCCAGGACTCTGATGGGATGGCATGCTGCATGCGACCCTGCAGGTGTTGTGCAACAGTTGCGAGCAATCAACAAGGTGGACGCCAGCCTGGCCTTGAGAGGGGAGGTGGGTGCTGGCGTTTCCGGACTGGGCTGGTGCTGCTGGCAGTGGTGCTGGTGGTGGTGGGTATGCGGCGGGTGGTGCTACTGCCTGGGCAGCTGCTGCCGGCAGTTATGATGGTGGTGCTGGTCGCTGCTGCCAGTGCATCTGCCTGTCTGGCTAAACAGAGCTGTGGAGCTGGCGTGTTGTTACCCTAAAACAGCATCATGCCTTCCTGGCTGCTCTGGGGAGCGTGTCACACCGCATCCTAACCATCTCAATGTCGCATGCACTGCACACAGGCTGCAGCCCAAGTAGCTGCGCTGAAGGCGGCGCACGCGCGCATCACGAAGAACGTGTACCGAATCGCAAACCAGGACATTTGACATCTGACGTTGACAGACCGACGACCGACCACGCCAAATCTGCCCTGCGCCGAGTTTTGGGACATGTCCGGGTGGCGTGTGAAGCCGCGACTGGCGGTCTGCCATTAACTGCCTCGCACTGTCCAGCTGTCGGAAAGTTGCGGAAAAAATAGATAGGTCCTTAAGAACAAACAAGTGTTGACAACGTTGCAGCATTGGTGAAGGTCTACTGAACAACAACGAGCTACGTATAGTCCTGTTACGTGCGGTGTGTGCGGCAGGTGCAAAAACGGGACAGCATGAAGTGCCACAGCATACACCGTCAACATAACACAATGCACAGTCAACACAACACAATGCACAGTCAAAACCAGGATAGCCCATCGCAACTCCTGCAACACCCGACCAAGGCGAGAGATGCATAATACATGATGCAAGTAATGCAAGTATGAAACCCCAACCCGCCGTGAGCGCCCAGGCCATGGCACCTTGTTGCGCCCTTCTCATCACTTTGGAAGTTAGCCCTGAGGCACGCCTTGATCCAATAGCTGCAGATTGCAAGGCACACACAGGAATCAACAACGATGGTTCCAGCCATCCAGCTCTAGCAACCCAGCAAGTCAACCTAGCCAGCACTAGCACCAGGAACTGCAACACGGAGGAGACAGAGGAGGTCCAACTTAGCAGTACCCCTCAATCTCCTCGATCACTGCCAAATCTGCTGCATGCTATTGGATGAGAAAGATGATGACCAACTCCCCTTGCAGTACCTCAATGCCCTTCTTTTTCGTCAGTCAGTGCCTCACCTGCTGCATGCTGGGTGCTGAGCGAGCAGCTGCCGCACTGCACATTTCGCGTGGCATCATGCTGTTCTGCTGGCAAGCCAAGCTCCAAGGTACAGCCTCAAAGCCCAGCTCCACGCCCGGCTGCATCACGACATCAGTCATAGCTGACACGGCAGTCACGACAACACCATGCACCGCACTCACATTCAAACTCTCGAATTGCTGGGAACCATGGCCTTGGCATTCTTGTCATGGCATGGGCTGGGGAGAGTGTCAGCCCAAGCATCTGCCACTACTGACATGATGCCCCGCTAGGCTGGACCTGCTGACTGCCGACCGCAGACCTGCCGGCTGCACCGCATCCCTCACGCTGCCTCGGGCTATGACGATCTCAATCTGATCTGTTTTGCCAATCACCTCAACCTGATCTGGTTTGCCCTGACCATCATCTTTTCAGACCTGATTTGACCTGATCTCATTCACCCTAAGCTGATCTGCCTTGGTCCAACTACCCAACCGCTCTACCCCAGCCAGCCAGCCCAGCAGCCTCTCAGCCTTTTACCTTTGGGGGTTGGCTTGTATCCACCCAAGGCCTGCCTCCTTAGTGTAACAACTACTACTACCCCAGCCCAGCTGGACCTGACCCACCCCTTCCCTGCAATGCTGCTGCTAATGGTGCTGAGCCAGCGCAAAGCCACGTTTGATAGAAAAACCGAATGCTGCTGCTGCTGCTGCTGCTGTAGTGTTGATACATCCGTCCCAGCCCTCCCCCCATCAGCCACCCACCGCCCAGGTCAGCTTGCTTGCATACACATTCAGCGCATACGCCATGGCCTCCACCACAGCCACCTGCCGCAGCACCAGGGTCAGGCCCTGCCGCATCAGGGCCAGCACTGGACGCAGCCTACATCAGTGCCAGAGCCAGGGGCACCAGCCTTGCACACTGCTCGTACGCTTGTACAATGATCATACTGTTGTGCTCGTACACTGCTGGCAACCACTCCCGGCTGCAGTGCTTGACTGTGTTCACAGCAGCTGGCTTTTCCTCATGCTAGCCGTGAAGCCGGGTTAGGGTCACAGTCTTACCTCGACCCTAACCATGACCCTAACCCAAACCAGGTGGCTTAGCCCCATGCTTGCCTGTGGGCACTGCATGTGCGTCACCCTCACGCTTGCCTCGGAACCTGTCCATCTTTGCTGCTCCCGCCTGCCCCTCTCGTCCTGCCTGGCTTACTGGGGGGCCAACGCTGGGCTGCATGCCATCCATATGGGTGAGGGTGTGCAGGGCTGCCGCCCCTCCCCTCCCCTCCCCTCCACACACAGTGCCCCCCACACCTGGTTCAGTAGGTGCAGAGCCAGGCCCTGGCGCTGCCGCACCTCCTCCTGCAGCCGCTGCTTGCTGCCTAGCCACTCCTTCAGCAGCGCTTCACCCTTGGTCTGCACACAGGGCAGAGCGCACCAGAGGTTTGTCTTCATCCGCCCACATGTACAACGCCCATGCGTGGGTCATAGCTTGGCCCTGCTTTGACCCATAGCTCGGCCCTGCTTCAGCCCATAGCTTAGGTAGAGCAATCTATAGCGCATTATAGTATTACCCCTTTGTCCGCATGCAGGGCAGAGTGTGCCCCCCTCTCCTCAGGGCAGCCAGGTGTGGGTCAGACAGGCAGGCAGGCGAAACCGACCACCTGCCTTGTTTCCTTTGTGGGCCTGTCACATGCCTGTCACACATGCCTGTCACACATGCCTGTCACACATGCCTGTCACACATGCCTGTCACACATGCCTGCTACAGACCCTTCCATGCCCTGTCTGCCCTGTATGCCCCCCGCCTCCTCCCTTTACCTCAGGGCTCCGCCACCCCCTACCAGCCCAGCTTGCCTTGACGATGCTTGCTGCAGCCCTGGCACGCCATGTATGCCCCCCTACCTGCTACCATCCCTCCCCTGGCCCCTGCCCCCTGCTCTACCCCCCCTCCGCTTTCCTCTAAGCAGCTTCATCCCACCCTCCATCTCCCCAAACCCCTCCTCAGCACCCACCACCACGCCTTCCTCAACCCCCACCAGATCCGCAACCCTCTACTCCCCACCCCCCTCATTTTCCTCAATCCCCACCCCCACACCCCACACCCCTTCCTCCCTCAGTGCTCCCCCAGCCCCTGCCAGCCCAGCCTGCCTTGACGTCTGACAAGTC
Organism: Haematococcus lacustris; assembly: GCA_030144725.1. Classification (NCBI taxonomy): domain Eukaryota; kingdom Viridiplantae; phylum Chlorophyta; class Chlorophyceae; order Chlamydomonadales; family Haematococcaceae; genus Haematococcus; species Haematococcus lacustris. The sequence goes on along the minus strand of JASKMD010000019.1, from coordinate 1,733,876 downwards.
GTTGGCAAACAGCTCTATGGCCAGGCCGGGGTCCACCACATGCTCAAAGAAGGCGTGGAACTTGGAGGCCTGGGCAGTGCCAGCAGCAGGGGCAGCAGAGGGTCGGCAGCAGGCGTGCAGCAGCAGCAGCACCAGCAGCAGCACCAGGAGCAGCAGTTCCAGCAGCAGCAACAGCATCAGCTGACTGAAAAGGCGTGCAGCAGGGGCAGCAGAAAAATATCAGCAAGTGTGCAGCAGCAGCAGCAGCAGCAGCAGCAGCAGCTGGAATAAAGGCTCAAAAGGCATGCAAGGTACCACAGGCTGGCTCACCCTAGACTGTGTCATAGCCTGCCCAGCTCCTGCTGCCTGACCTGCTGCCTGACCTGCTGCCTGACCTGCTGCCTGATCTGCTGCCTGACCTGCTGCCTGACCTGCTGCCTGACCTGCTGCCTGACCTGCTTCAGTATGGGCGTGTTGTAGTGCATGAGGCGGGCGAAGCGGTCACTCCAGCCATTGCCATCCACGTCCAAGATCACAGTGGCCTGCCAGTGTGACCACACTGCATGATCAAGCCACCTGGTCACACTGCCTGGTTACTCATAACAGGTGTGACAAATACTTTGGTGTGATACTCAGGCAGGCGTGACTAAGGTCATCCTTGTCAGCAATCACCTCTTTGTGACATTCACCAATTCACAACAAGTGTGACACATGCCAGGCAGGCAGATGACGCTGTGGGTGGCGGCAGCAATGAGGCCCTGGGATGTTGGGTGAGCAAGCAGGGTAGCCTATTCTGGTCAGGTCCTGGACACGATGTGTGATATGCATAACATGGGGCAGTGGTGGCAGGCAGGGTCGGCCGGCAGGCCAGCCGGCCAGCCGGCAGGCAGGCAGGCAGGGCCCCGCCCCTGCTGCTCACCTGGTTGTTAGCCTCCAGTGGCAGGTACCCACCAAGGGGCTGCAGCCGGGCCGCCACACTAGGCACTGCGATGTGGCCGCCACAGCAGCAGCAGCAGCAGCAGCAGCAGCAGCAGCAGCAGCAGCAGCAGCAGCAGCAGCAGCAGCAGCAGCAGCAGCAGCAGCAGCAGCAGCAGCAGCAGCAGCAGCAGCAGCAGCAGCAGCAGCAGCAGCAGCAGCAGCAGCAGCAGCAGCAGCAGCAGCAGCAGCAGCAGCAGCAGCAGCAGCAGCAGCAGCAGCAGCAGCAGCAGCAGCAGCAGCAGCAGCAGCAGCAGCAGCAGCAGCAGCAGCAGCAGCAGCAGCAGCAGCAGCAGCAGCAGCAGCAGCAGCAGCAGCAGCAGCAGCAGCAGCAGCAGCAGCAGCAGCAGCAGCAGCAGCAGCAGCAGCAGCAGCAGCAGCAGCAGCAGCAGCAGCAGCAGCAGCAGCAGCAGCAGCAGCAGCAGCAGCAGCAGCAGCAGCAGCAGCAGCAGCAGCAGCAGCAGCAGCAGCAGCAGCAGCAGCAGCAGCAGCAGCAGCAGCAGCAGCAGCAGCAGCAGCAGCAGCAGCAGCAGCAGCAGCAGCAGCAGCAGCAGCAGCAGCAGCAGCAGCAGCAGCAGCAGCAGCAGCAGCAGCAGCAGCAGCAGCAGCAGCAGCAGCAGCAGCAGCAGCAGCAGCAGCAGCAGCAGCAGCAGCAGCAGCAGCAGCAGCAGCAGCAGCAGCAGCAGCAGCAGCAGCAGCAGCAGCAGCAGCAGCAGCAGCAGCAGCAGCAGCAGCAGCAGCAGCAGCAGCAGCAGCAGCAGCAGCAGCAGCAGCAGCAGCAGCAGCAGCAGCAGCAGCAGCAGCAGCAGCAGCAGCAGCAGCAGCAGCAGCAGCAGCAGCAGCAGCAGCAGCAGCAGCAGCAGCAGCAGCAGCAGCAGCAGCAGCAGCAGCAGCAGCAGCAGCAGCAGCAGCAGCAGCAGCAGCAGCAGCAGCAGCAGCAGCAGCAGCAGCAGCAGCAGCAGCAGCAGCAGCAGCAGCAGCAGCAGCAGCAGCAGCAGCAGCAGCAGCAGCAGCAGCAGCAGCAGCAGCAGCAGCAGCAGCAGCAGCAGCAGCAGCAGCAGCAGCAGCAGCAGCAGCAGCAGCAGCAGCAGCAGCAGCAGCAGCAGCAGCAGCAGCAGCAGCAGCAGCAGCAGCAGCAGCAGCAGCAGCAGCAGCAGCAGCAGCAGCAGCAGCAGCAGCAGCAGCAGCAGCAGCAGCAGCAGCAGCAGCAGCAGCAGCAGCAGCAGCAGCAGCAGCAGCAGCAGCAGCAGCAGCAGCAGCAGCAGCAGCAGCAGCAGCAGCAGCAGCAGCAGCAGCAGCAGCAGCAGCAGCAGCAGCAGCAGCAGCAGCAGCAGCAGCAGCAGCAGCAGCAGCAGCAGCAGCAGCAGCAGCAGCAGCAGCAGCAGCAGCAGCAGCAGCAGCAGCAGCAGCAGCAGCAGCAGCAGCAGCAGCAGCAGCAGCAGCAGCAGCAGCAGCAGCAGCAGCAGCAGCAGCAGCAGCAGCAGCAGCAGCAGCAGCAGCAGCAGCAGCAGCAGCAGCAGCAGCAGCAGCAGCAGCAGCAGCAGCAGCAGCAGCAGCAGCAGCAGCAGCAGCAGCAGCAGCAGCAGCAGCAGCAGCAGCAGCAGCAGCAGCAGCAGCAGCAGCAGCAGCAGCAGCAGCAGCAGCAGCAGCAGCAGCAGCAGCAGCAGCAGCAGCAGCAGCAGCAGCAGCAGCAGCAGCAGCAGCAGCAGCAGCAGCAGCAGCAGCAGCAGCAGCAGCAGCAGCAGCAGCAGCAGCAGCAGCAGCAGCAGCAGCAGCAGCAGCAGCAGCAGCAGCAGCAGCAGCAGCAGCAGCAGCAGCAGCAGCAGCAGCAGCAGCAGCAGCAGCAGCAGCAGCAGCAGCAATAATCCTTGGCAACAGGGGCGAAGGCAGTGGCAGTGGCAGCAACATCAGCAGGAGCAGCAAGCGCAGCAGCAGCCAGTGCAGCGTCCAGGTTGAGCCAAGCAATCAAGGCCACCAGCTAAGCAGGTGAGCTGCAGCACAAGGCTAAGTGGCCCTGTTGAGGTGCCCCTCATCTGGGCCCAAGGCAGGTGGTAGAGCCCAAAGCAGGGGAGAGAGGGGCTGTGAGGCCCTGGGTGGTAGTATGGGTAGGTGGTGGGAACAGGCTGTCCCCCCAGCAGCAGCTCTGCTGCTGCTGCTACTGCTACTGCTACTGCTACTGCTACTGCTGCCGCACCGCACAGCTCACCACAATTTAGTGCCGCGCTGAGCTTGACGTCAAAGTGTGGGCCCGCCTCCTTCATCATCTGGTGCAGCCGCAGTCGGTTGGCCTGACGCGACCCCACACAGCAGCAGCACACAAGCAGCCATCTTCCCTAGGCCGCAGCAAGTGGAGCAGTAGCAGTTGCAGCAGCAGCAATCGCGGTGGCAGAGCAGCTGCGGCACCTGCGACAATGGTGGTGGCAGCCGCAGCAATGGCTGCAGCCGCAGCAACCGCAGCAGCCACAGTCATGGTGTTGACAAGCCTGGGGTGATCAGCAGTGAAGCAAGGGTAACAAAAAATCTAAGAATAGTCATAAACGTTAAACCCCAGGCTAAACGCCTTTGGGTGCAATCTTTTGGTTTTCACCAAATCAGCGTATCACCAAGGCGAATCACTACAGTAAGCACAAATGTAAATGAAGCAACATACGTCAAAATAAGACCCAGGCACCCACCCCTTCCCAGTTTGCATCAGTAAAGTCACGGAGGTAGGGATCAGTGCTGGCGCCGCGCCAGACCACCACGGACCGGCGCTGCTCAGCGGGGTACCGTGTGGCTAGGCAGGCGTGCAGGACCTGCAGGTGCAGGTGCAGGGGCAGCACTCACTTGGCTGCTCAGGGTGCACTGGGGCGCACTTAGCCCCCTCACCCTGCCCCCTCACCCTGCCCCCTCACCCTGCCCCCTCACTCTGCTCCTGCACCCTGCTCCTGCACGCTGGACCCCCTTAGCACGCATGGCCACCTTCCCACCCCTGTTCACACTAAGGGAGTAGGTCAGGGCCTGAGGGGTCTGACAAGGCTGCAGGGTGCAGTCAGGGGCAATCAGGGTCAGCACTGCACCTCAGCCTGCGGCCACGTCCCACAGCACTGCCCCTGTAACACCAGCACAAGCGCGAGGACCCCCAGCAGTACGTCAGGTACAGGGAGTTGTTTGCTGCTGGCTACCCTACTCTACTCTGGCCGCACCCCACCGCACCTGGCTTGTTGTTTGCTGGGAGTTGTTTGTTGGGAGTTGTTTGTTGGGAGTTGTTTGCTGCTGGCTACTCTACTCTCTACACTACTCTGGCCTAACCCCACCGCAATTGTTGTGGCAGCATCTGCAAGACACCGTGCCTCTACCCTGACATCTCTTGCAGGCAGTGGAAGGCGGGACGTAAGGCTGCATGCGACACACTGCATGTGAGGCTAGAGGAGGCCAATGGGACCAAGCAGGGATGGCGGCGGGACTCAAGGCTAGGAAGGAGGCCACCATCGCCAACACAAGCATGATCTGATCTGGTCTGATCTGATCTGTTCTCAATGGCCAGGAATGAGCCATGCCCATGCTATGCCATGCCATGCCCGTCCCCTGCCCCACCCCAACCTGCCTTGATCTGCTGCGGGCCCAGGGCGTTGCGGTAGGCCTGATAGGAGGGCATGGTGAAGCCCGCCCTCTGTCTGTCCCAGCAGATGTTCCAGGCTGTTCCAGGCCCATGGCACACAGCAGGGCAGCAGGCAGTCAAGCAGGACAGTCGGGCGTGGTGGTGAGGCCATGAGCAAGTGAGACTGCTGCTGCTGTTGTTACCACTGCTGGTGATGCCGCCCCCACGCTGCTGCTGCCGCTGCTGGCTGCTGCTGCTGCTGCTGCTGGTGATGCCGCCCCCATGCTGCTGCTGCCGCTGCTGGCTGCTGCTGCTGCTGCTGCTGCTGGTGATGCCGCCCCCATGCTGCTGCTGCTGCTGCCGCTGCTGTTGAAACGATGCCGTTGCTGCTGTTCCCTGGTGCTGGTGATGTCAACACATGCCTGCCAGCACTGGAGACTGCCGGCACTGGAGACCCAGTCATGAAGCCACCCTCAATCTGCCTCTGCCTCTGCCAAGCCGTCCTCCTCCCCCAACCTCGCCCCACCCCGCCCTGCTTTCTCCCTCCCCCTCCCCCTCCCCCTGGCTGCCCCTCCCCTCACTAAGCCAGCAGCTCACTGAGGAGTGGGAGGCCGTCAGGGCAGCCATCGCCAAAGTGCAGCAAGTAGTCCCCGTCAGTCACCTTGAACAGGTGCAGGGCCAGCAGCATCATCTCCTCAGCAGGCTGCACCAAGCGGCAACACACAGGCGGGCAGGCAGGCAGCTGAGGAACATGCAGGCAGGCAGGCAGGAGGGCGGGCAAGCCGGCGGGCGGGCAGGCGAGCCACTCAGCCAGCTCTGAAACAGCAGGCATCGGGCTATGGAGGTTGAAGGGAGACAGGGAGAGGGGGTAGGGCTGGGGAGCAAGGGTGGTGAGGGGTCTGTCTAGCAGCACACCCAGTGCTGCCTTGCTCCCTCTGTCCTGGTCCTGCCCAGCCCAGAGACAGAGGGGGGAGGGCTGGGGAGCAGGGGTGGTAGTAGTAGTAGTAGTAGTTGTTACACTAAGGAGGCAGGGCTTGGGTGGATACAAGCCAACCTCCAAAGGTAAAAGACATAAGGAGAGAACAGAGAAAAAGGAAAGAGAAGGAGAACTACCAGGGATAGAAAAAACTCAGCGAGGGAAGGGTAAGGGAGCTAAAGGGAGAGGGGGAGAGACCTCGAGAAGGAAGAGTCAGAGAAGCGGAGGAGCTAGAGACACAAAAGGTTGGAGCTAGGAGGGCTAGAAAAAGGAAGGGAGAGAAACACGTTATGAGTCAGAGGGGCTAAGAGGAGGATCCGTCTTGAGCAGAAATGAAGGGATGGGGATGGGGAGGTTCCAGCCAGGAGGGTTGGGATGGGTCAGGGTGAAGTCTTGTAGGTGATGCCAAAAGGTAGTGATAGCAAGCTGGCTGGCTGCAGAAATGGGGGAAAGGGTGGAAGGAGCGGTGGAAGGGTGGTGAGGGGTCTGTCTAGCAGCACACCCAGTGCTGCCTTGCTCCCTCTATCCTGGTCCTGCCCAGCTCCTGGAGCTCTTGCAGCTGCGGAAGAAGTTGCCTCATCGCTATGTGGGGTGCCCCAGGTGTAAGGTCACGCCCTATGGGGCTGTGTACCAGCTGGGCTGCTGCCACCTGCTCCACCTGCTGCCACCTGCCCTGCAGCCACCTGCTGGTCAGGCCCCCGGTGCTGCGGGTCAGCCCGGTACAGGTTGCCCCTCAGGATCTGCGTGCGACAAACAGGGAGGCAGCACAGGGCAGGTTGGTTGTTGTCAGTTGGTGGTGGTCAAGCACGGGTGTGCCCCTACCCCCTCTCGTTTCCAGCTGGCAGCCCACTGCCAGGCTGCCTGGACTGTCTGGGCAAGGAGGCAGGCAGGGAGCCAGGCAGGGGGGTGGACGACGAACAGGGAGGCAGCACAGGGTGGGTGGACCCTGTGGGCAAGACCTAAAGGTGGACTGGGGGAGGGCTGTGGGGTGCTGCAGGTGATGCCAGGCCGGTGTGTGGGTTAGGGGGTCAGGGGGGCTGGAGGCCAAGGGCCAGGGGGTCAAGGGTCAGGGGGTCAGGGTGGATCAGGGGGCTGGAGGAGGCCAATGGCAAATCCCTGCCCCTCACCTGCTTTCCACCCGCCCTGCTTCGACCTCCTCTGAACCTTGGCCACCTTGGGCCTGGCACCCCCCACGCCCTGTCCCCCCACCCCCTCCTGCACACTGCCTCCCACACTGCGCCTAGGGCCCCACGCTCTTACCCCCCCAACACCCTAATCCTCTGGCCCCCTCACGCTCTCAACACCCGCACGCCCTGGCCCCCCGGCGCCCTGCCGGCCGCCCCCATCCTGCCTTGTAGCGGACTGTGTAGGTGCAGTGGGGGCAGGCCGGCCCTCGCAGGCTGGACGGCACCCGGTCAAAGTCCTGGCGGCTGATGTTGCCTGCCCAGCGGTACAGCGCGCGAGGCACCACGCCCAGCAGGGGGGAGGCAGGTCGGCCCCGCGGCCGGTAGTATTCGCTCATGGGCTGAGGCACCTGCGGGGGTCAGGGGGCGTGCAATTGTGCAGCTGTGCAGCCATACAGCTGTGCAACTTGCAGCCGTGCAGACATAGCCATTGGCTGCGCTTTGCTGGGCACTCCGAGGGAGGGGTGGGGTGCCCAAGCAGCCTGGCAGCTGCCGGCTGCATTAGCGCAACCATGCTCGTCACGTGCTGGTGTCCTGCGACTGGCAGGTGCTTGGGTGCTGGGGTCGAAGAGCTGGCCTGCTCTATGTGCAGTCTGCTTGCTGGAGGTGCCGGGGCTGTGTTGTTGTGCGTGTTCAGGTCGTAGCTGCCGGTCACCTTGCTGGCCACTTCGTGGCAGGGTGTTTCCTTGTTAGCAAGGTACTGGAGGTCAGGAGGGGGGGCTACGTAGCTGGAACTCAGCCTCCATGTCGTGGAGCTGCCCAGCTCGGCTGGGTTCCCCTCATGGTGGGAGCTGGGGCCGAGCAAAGAGATAGGAAACAGGCCAGCTCCGGCTTCGAGCGCGACATTTGGGTCGGGAGGTGGGGGAGGGACGTTCGGAGGCTCAGTAACCTGGCCTGGACCTGGGCTTGGGGAAGGTGAACTGGTGCGGTCCAAGGTGCGCACTATGTGCGTTCCGAGGTGGACGTTGCGCGATGTGCTCGGTCGATTTGACACTGCGGTGTAGAGCAATACGCCGCTCAGTGCTGCGAGAAAGAGCAGGACCGGGACGACCCATTGACGCTGTGTCCGCATGGGGCCATACGCAGACAAAGCAAAGGCGAGGTAGCAAGGATGTCAAGAGGAGCGTGGAAACTGGGTCATGGATGAGGTGCATGGATGTCCCCCAGGTTGGGCTGAAATGAGGTGTTCCCTATGTTATGTCCCGATGTCCATACAATTGAGGCACATTCGATTATGTCATCGATGTAGCATGTTCTGGTGCTGCACCAACCCCGCATTGACCATGCAATGACTCAGCACTCAGCCAGAGGTGACTCTTCATGGACCTTGCACTTACCCTGAACTCGTGCTGAGCCAACCTTGAACTCAATCTATAGGGTGCAACCTACCGTGCATGCAAAAAGGGGACTGTGCTCATCATACGACTACCTACCTACCAGAACCAGGCTTGTGAAAATTGCAGTATTTCATGAAATCTTTCACTGAAATCTTTCACGTGCAAGAAATGAAACTTTCACTGCAACAAATGAAATCCCGGTAGCCCCCAGTACCCGGCAGCACCCAGTAAACCATACGGGTAGAGCCCGATGGCTGATGGCAACAGTGGCCTTCAGACTCGTGGCCGCGTTGCAGCTTTCGCTGGCCCTTCGCTAGCATTGCCACGGGTGCTACAACACAACGTGATTGGGTTAGGCAATGCGACCCCTCTACAGCCTAACGGGAAGAGGCGACGCACTACCACAGACGACACAGCCGCAGGCACAACCGCAGGTGCAGCCACAAGCAGCCCGCGGAGCAGCTGGATCACAACGCAATGGGGGACTGCAGCAGAGGGTCGCGGAAATTGCCTCCATTGCGGCGAGGACAGGTCCATGAACAATATCACGCGCTTAAAGAATCACTTACTGAAATGCCCTCAATTCCTCGACAGTCCTGCAGCCCAGGAAGCCGCTGGGAGGTGCAAGGAGGTCAAAGCAGCCATTGCCCAACGACAACAGGGCAACAGCCGTGTGACACAGCAGGCAGTCGAGCTTACCGAGCAGGAACAGTTTGGGGAGGATGTCATGCGTTTGGCCATCGACAACAACTGGTCCTTTCACTTTGTTGAGCATGCCACTACTCAGGCATTCTTTGAGAAGTGGCTCCCTCACCTGAACTGGTCCAGAACTCAGGCCTGAAGATGAAAGTCGGCCGCATGTTTTCGTTGGTGCCCTCCTCAAGGTCCACGCGATGCACCCACCGACCCTCATCGCTGGGTAGCTTACCATTAGCGACAGGGTCGGAGTAATCCCGACCCATGGTCGAGAGTGAACTTGCCCGCCTTGTCAGAGAAGCTGTTTATGCTCCCACCTCCGCAATTCCATACTAGGCGCTTCATATAGCTACGCAACGATGTCAGGATGCTGCGAACATCAAGAAGCCGAGCAGTCGATCCTCGTCGTCGTCGTCGGCGGCGGCGGCTGCGTCAATCGTCGGGTTGTATCAACCACTCGCCCAGTGTAACGACTGGCCTGCGGTGTTGGACGCCATGATGTTCAGCCGCACCGCAAAGATCAATGACTGTTTGATAAGCTTGAGCGGCCTCGGGGCCGGCTAGGACCCATGGTGGACTAAACCCAAACTTGGAGATAGCGCGGGGACCTGTTTGCGTAGCCGACTCCCTTCAATACAATGTCGAAGAACAACAAGATTGCTTCATGTTGGGGATAAGACGTTCAGATTTTCAGATGAAAATTTTCATTGAAAATCTGAATGAAAATCTGAGATTTTCACAACACTGCGCGGGACCCGTGTGCGTAGCCGACTCCCTGCAACACAATCTCGAAGAACAATCTCGCTGTTTGGGCTGCTGATCAGCTCCCCTGATTGCTGTGAATGCGGGGTCTGATCGTGCTGGGTCACAACGAACAGCTACGTGACCATCTCTGGCATT
>JASKMD010000019.1:1648912-1723749 GCA_030144725.1 Haematococcus lacustris | reverse complement strand
CAGGTGGGTGCAGACCTGCACCTTGACGTGTCCAAGGTAGCTCGTGCCCATGTGGTTCAGGGCGTTGTCCCAGCCCGTGTTAACCATCAGAGCGGAGTACTCCGGCAGCTGCGGCTGCAGGAGCGCGCCGTGGCGGTCCAGCACTTCCTGCACGGCCGCTGGCCGCAGCTGCGGCTGCCAGCGCTCGGGCAGGAAACACTTCTTCACCTGGTTCTCGTCCTCCAGCAGCGCGGGAGGGTCGCACAGCGCGGCGGTCGGCAGGCCGACCACCTGCTCCATGCGCTGGGGCAGGTCGGCTGGCAGGGAGTGGATGGCCGCGAGGTTGGCCACGTAGCTGCCGCGGGCGAAGAGCCGGGAGTAGCAGCGGACGTATGCCTCCAGCTTTGTGCGCAGCTCAGTATCGCGGACGTGGGTGTACAGGTAGGCTGGGAGGGTGGAGGTCCCGTTGGTCACCCACCTGTGGATGGTCCCCACGCCGACCTTGAGAACGGTGGCTGCGGTTTTCATGTTCCGAAAGTGCTGGTACACTGCCAAGGCTGCAGCCCGGAAGCCTTGATCGTACATGGTTTTACACTGCTAGTGTACCAGAATATAAAGACACGCAAAACGCAAACGCAACAACAGTTTCTATTTATCCTGAACAAATGTGTATCATTCCCCAAGCTTTTACATGTTGCGCGGCGTTGCAGCTTCCAATCACACGCGGTTTGTCAGAATGGCTGTACCTTCGCTCCTTGTAAACGACAAACATCATTACGTTCCACCCATGTTCACAGCGTGGCTAGTAGGCCACGGCAGCAGCTTCTGGCAACTCGGCTCCCAGATACTCCAACAGCAGGAAGCGGCGGTTCACCACGTCCATGTTTGCCTCCGCGGCGCGCTCCTCCAGGCCGTAGTGTTGCAGCAGCGCGTTGACCTGCTGCAACTCCACATCGTGGATGGACCGCCTGGACACGGGCGCGTGTACTGGCAGCTGGCCCTGCTCGTTGTGCAGCCACTGCAGCGCCTGGTTGCGCGCCATCTCGCTGTTGTGCAGTCGGGCCACTGAATTGGACACGGCGAGGAAGTCTGCGCGGTTCTGCTGCTGGTACGCCTGCAGCTGCTGCTGCATCTGCTGCTGGTGCGCCTGCATTTGCTGCTGCATCTGCTGCTGGTGCGCCTGCATTTGCTGTTGCATCTGCTGCTGGTGCGCCTGCATTTGCTGCTGCATCTGCTGCATCTGCTGCTGGTGCGCCTGCATTTGCTGCTGCATCTGCTGCTGGTGCGCCTGCAACTCCGCCACCGCCTGCTGCATAGCCTGCGCGGCCTGTGTTGTTGTCTGCTGTGCCTGCACGAATTGCCCCACTGCTGCGGTCAGCGCTAGGTGTTGTGCGGCCACGGGCGCTGCAAATTTGAAAACAGATTTGATTAGAGAAGCAAGAACACGCGCCTCAGCAGCTGTAGCAATCATACAAGGGCTGTAGTGTGACGGATTTGTTCCATGGCAGCCCTCGTGCGACTGACTGCCTTGCAAAAACGCGTCGGTTTCACGTTTCTGCTGAGCTTGAACTTGACGCAACGAAACCTGCCATTCGCAGCCCGTTGTTCGCTGACAAGGCACGCAAACCGATTGCAATATACTTTATGGTGTGATGGACGCCCACGGCCGAGGTTGGGGTGGTAAGACATGATGTTGGCTTGCCACTGCCACTGCCATTGATGCATGTGATCGCAGCGAACTGCAGTACAGCTGGGGTGCTTCAACTCGTGTGCTTGCGAAGCCTTGGGGCGGGGCGGGGCGGGGCTCGATTCTTGCGCCCTCCCTTGTGGCGAGACGGGGCCTACCCAGCCTACCCTTGGGCTTTGGTATAGGTTGCTTGGGTTGAGCAGTTTGGGCTCATCCGCGCCCTTGCGCTTCTTGCCCTTCATCGCTCTCTGTAGTAAATGGACTGTGGAGTAAATGGACGGTGTGACTGTCTCCACTCTCGTGACTTGGGGTATTTCCAATGCGGGGGGATTTTTATGCGGGGGATAAAATTTTTATTCCCTCTCTAACCGCCGTCCAACTGCCGTTCCCCTGCGAGTCCGTTTGCGCCGTTGGGAAATTCCCCCAGGGGGATGGCGGTGGTTGGTCCCTAACCGCCCTCCCCTCCTCGCTTTTTGCTACCCCAGCCATTTTCCCCCATTCCCCCGCATTGGAAACGGGGGGTAAAAAGTGCATTCCCCCGTTCCCCTCTACCCCGTTCCCCTCTACCCCTCTACCCCGCATTGGAAATATCCCCTTTGTACCTGTGTGCCAACCGTAGGCCACCCAGACATGTGACCGCTCACTCCCTGCCAGGCCGGACTTGGGCCCCTGTTGCTGTTGATGTGTGTTGTGGAGAGACTTAACGTGAACCCGAACGCACCAGGCCCGTCTCCAAAGCAAGCGAATAGGCCGAAGTCCTCCAGTTCGCAAAGCTTTGAAACTTGGCGAGGCTTGTCAGCGGCTAGTAGAAGACGACTGAACAGACGACCCAGCAGGCGGTTACGACTCTGGCCCAGCACCACAGCCAGCAGGTTCCAGCTGGAATCACAGACAAGCACCCCCATTCAGCACACCATCATGATAACATGTTCTTCTTTGCAGGCCAAATGCCCAGAAGTCCAGGGAAGAGTGCAGAAAAGAAGGGGCAGAAGACAGCGCCAGTGCAGCATCCTGGACTCCACCCCCTCCCAAACTCGCCCATTTGCCTTGCCTGGCTTGTCCCCTGCCATGCTCACCAGCCCAAGGCTGCATCATCAACAGCAGTAGCCACCTTCCTTGCCCTCTGCCATGCTCACTAGCCCAGGGCTGTAGCAGCAGAAGCAGCCTTGTCCTCAGCCCTGCTCACCAGCCCAGGGCTCCAGCAGCAGCTGCAGCCCCCTCCTGCCTTGCCCTCTGCCCCGCTCACCAGCCCAGGGTTGCAGCGGGTGTGCCCCTCCCACCCCATCCCAGCCCTGCCCCACCCCACCACAGCCCTGCCCCACCTCCTCCAAGCTCTGCCCCACCCCCTCCCAGCCTTGCGTTGCCCCTCCCCTCCCTGCCCAGCCCTGCCCCGACCCCTCCTAGCCCTGCCCCACCCCCTCCCAGCCCTGCCCCACCCCCTCCAAGCTCTGCCCCACCCCCTCCCAGCCCTGCCCCACCCCCTCCCAGCCCTGCCCCACTGCCCTTGCGCTTCTTGCCCTTCATCACGCTCTGTAGTAAATGGTACTTCGCGACTGTCTCCACTCTCGTGACTTACATTGGTAACACTTACATTGGCAACAGTCACATTAGGTGCAAACCGCGGCGGTGTGTCACCTCATGCCCTGTGTCATCTCATTAGAGCGTTCGTGCTCCCATTGGGGCTGTATGGCAGCCAGGTATAGGTAGGGCGCGTCCATATAATTCTATGTGGCTCGGATTCCTAGCGTATGGGGCATTGCCTTCCTTGGGCATGGTGTGCAACTCCCAAACCCAGTGCAAACACGCATGCTCAGTTTTCTCAGGTTTGCTGCCAGGGTACGTAGCTTAGTGTCAGGCCTGATGGTGCTGCATGAGTTGGGGCAGCTGCCCCTCCAGCTTTACTGGCTTAGGGCTGCATGCAAGTGCTTGAACACTGCCAAACTATCCCACAGCGACCTGCTAATGAGGGTCATCAAGGCAGATGTGGAGTTAGGCAAGAGGTGCCAGGCCAGCTGGAGTGCTCAGTTCCAGCTTGCTGCCAGAGAGCTGATGGGGGGTGAGTTCACCTTGAGCCCGAACATGGTCCTAGGCACCAAGGCTATGGAAGTCAAGTGGCTTGAGAGGTGGGGGAAGCGTTGGATTGGGTTTGAGGGAGACCCTAGACTGCCTGAGACGGTGCATCGAGAGAGATGTTCGTATGCTGCATGGTTCAAGCATGGGGACGGCATTGGCATCAATCACATTGCACCACACCTGCTGAACAGACAGCTCTCTACATAAGTCCGCATGAGCTTGACTAGGTTCAGGTTAGGCAACAGCAGTTTGGGGGTGGAGAAGGCTCGGTTTGAGGGGGTAACTTTCATTGATCGCAATGATTGCCATGACTTTCCAGAACAGTAATGAGAACTTGCATGACTTCATGTTGAGCCCATGTGCACCTTGCTTTGCACTGCGTTACAGAAAGTCCCGAACCCTAGAGGGGGAGGGCGCCCACGCAGCCTAACGGCTGACGGCTTGAGCGGTGTAAGCCACCTATCTAGAAACCGCGGCGGTGTACCTAGTGCGGGGTACCCAGGCAAGAGCAGTACACGTCCTGCTGAACATAATTTATGTTCAGAGATTACATATGGGTAGTAACATGGCACTCGATGGGCGTCCATGTACACCTGGCCTATCATTTGCCCAACCAACAGTCAGCCAGTTGACAGCAGTTTGAAGCCAGCACAACAGCACCTTGCAATAGCACAGCTGCTGGCGTGTCTGCTACACGCAAGTGACAGATCTTACCAAGACACTGCCTAATGGAAAGCCATCATGTTCAGCTGACAATGGACAGCCTGCCATGACCTCCTCCTCCCTCTAGCGCACAGCCTGCCCTCTAACCATCTCTACTTCAGATGCGCTTCCCAATCAGAGGCGCTGCCGACATGGGCAAAGAAGCAGGTCCTGGATTTGCATGCTGCCAATCCTGCGCCCCCAAGGGATGACAGGGTCAGGGCTGTCTAGGCCTGATCTGCAGCGCCACATGCAATGTGCAGGCACCCAGTTTGAGCATGAATGGTTGCATCCTGCTGTCGCCAAGGAACAGCATCTCTAAGCACCAGTTGCTCATGGGGTTGGTGGACAGCCGACCACTTGGGCTGGGGTGGTTCCGTGGGGGCAGCAGCTCCAGCTACTGGCCCCCGACTGGGTTGTCTCAAAGTTGCCCCGCAACACATATTCACACAGGGTGGAGGTGGCCACGCTGGCTGTGCACAGCTCTGCGGGCTGCAGGGGGCGGTTGAGCTGCAGAGTGACGCTGGTGGGGGAGGTGGAGGTGTGGTGCAGGTTGATGATGCGGATCCATGCGCGGTAGGGGTCTGTCTCACGCAGCCATGTGGTGGGGGCGCCGCCCACCAGCACGGATTGGATAGCAGGCACAGACAGCGCATCCACATACAGCAAGATCTGCGGGCAACAGGTAAGACGAACATACTACTAGGTACTGCGTGTGGCAACGCTCAGCACGGTTTCACTGCACAGAGAGTGTGGAGAGCAGAGGGTGCACATTGGTGAATGTAGGCCTTGTGTTTGACAGACATGCCTGGTGGTGGACCCTGCAAGCAATCCTGTAACCAACACTGCTCTCATGCCCAGGTGCTTGCATACATACATGTAAGCTGCAGGCTGCCCAGGCAGTGCATGATGGATCCCGTGTGCGCACCTGGTCGACATCAGACGTTGAGCAGTTGGTGACAGCAGGGTCAGGGGGCAGCCCTGTGCTGGGCACTGCCGAGTATTGCAGCGTGAAGTCAAACGCCATGTTGTCAGCTGGCTGACCCATGAACATCAGCCTGCAAGCACAGCAAGCAGCAGCAACTGCTGCAGAAACCTGCCTGCTGCACGACCTTGATGCTAGCAGGGCTGCATCTGGGCTGAGGTGCACTCTTCACAACACAGCCAGGACGACCTACACAGGTAGTGGTCCACATCGTTTGTCTGCCACAAAGGCTGGTGCTGGCAGTGGCCTGCCCCTGACCTGTATGGGTTCTCTGCCAGGTTGTCAATGCAGCAGGTGTCATCAGAGCCAGGGAACCAGGTGACCACCCCGTTGGGGCAGCAATTGGGCACGTTGTACTCCGCCGCTCCCAGGATGCTGGTGGCATTGCCGGGCACAGTCTGTGAGCCAATGACCTGGTAGTCGCACGCTCCCTCATCCCCAGGGGACAGGGCAGAGGGGCGGCAGGGAAACTTCTGAGTGTTGGTCCAGCCAGACGCTTTGGAGATGGGCACTGTCAGGGTGTAGGTGGTCAGGGGGTCTGTGAAGTTGGTGACGAAGAAGTCGCGGGCCACCTGGCCATTCACTGCAGCCACAGTTCACAGGTGGGGCATGATGCATTCATGATGACAGTAGTGCGGTACAAAGAGAGTATTGTGCAGTATTGTTGAGAGCAGTGCAGTACAAAGCCTTGCAGCTGTCATGCAGATGGGGGAGTCCGTCTTACATGGATACTGGGAGATGCCCACACCAAACTGCTCCACAGCTAGCTTGAAGGTGCCACGCACGCTGCCGTCAGCCAGGGTGTAGTAGGCGGAGCCCACAAAGGGATACAAGCCTGCGGGCACAGGGCCATGCGGGCACCATGTTTCCCTGGGGACAGGCAGAGCAGCATGAGGCAGCAGGAAGACACCGCACAACTCCCAAACATGCCTGCACAAGTAAACCGGAAAAAACAAACTACTGCTGTGCACTTCTTGGAGCCTTACCGTCGACCAGGCTGAGTACGACTGTGTCCAAGGTGGCGTCGCAGCAGTTGCCTTGTCTGTAGCCCGCAGGCGCACACCCTGAGGAGGGTGCTAGGCTCAGCTCGAAGCTGTAGAGCAGCTGGTCGCCGGAATCCTGGCAGGTCAGAGGGCACAGTAGGTGTTGGGGTTGGCAGGCAGACGATGGAACTGATTGCCTGTTCATTTGGTCTCACCCGCACACCCTTGGATTTGAGTCTCCAGCGGGAAGCCTCCGGCACGTAGGCTGAGATGCAGTCGCACTTGGGAGTTGTGCTCTTGAATGCTGATGGCGGAGGTGGTGAAGGTGGGGGTGGAGAGGGGGGAGGCGGAGAGGGAGGAAGGGGAGATGGGGGGAGAGGTGGTGAAGGGGAAGGTGGGGGAGGGGGAGGAGGAGGAGGAGGTGGGGGGGGAGGGGGGGGAACTGGTGATGGCGGAGGCGGGAGGGGGGGTGCTGGGGAAGGGGGTGGAGGAGGAGGGGGTGGAGGGGGAGGGGGGGGAGGGGGAGGTACGGGTGATGGTGGAGGAGGACCTGGTGGTGCTGGGGATGGGGGTGGAGGAGGGGGGGGTGGAGGGGGTGGAGGGGGAGGAGGGGGGGCGGGAGAGGGAGAAGGTGGGGGGGGTGAGGGTGGCAAGGGTGAAGGTGGGGAGGGAGGAGGAGGGCTGGGAGGGAGCGGGGAGGGAGGGGGAGGGCTGGGAGGGAGCGGGGAGGGAGGGGGAGGTGCAGGTGAAGGGGAGGGTGGTGGGAACAGTTGCTCCACACAGGTTGGGCAACAGCGGTGATTGCTGCTCTCCATCATAGCATACACGAGCGAGCCATCCTGCGAGGCCCCAAACTTGCTCAAGCTGTTGCAGCTGCTGCCATTCATACGGATGTCCACCACAGCTCTATCGGCCACAGTCCTGTTGAAGTTTAGAGCTGTTGCACGGACCTTGCCCTGCACAGAGCGCACAGCACTGCACACATGACGCAAAAGCACACCCAGACTATCAATCACTGTTGTAGCAGTGCTACACAGAGTTCAGCACGCACCTGTGCAAACTCATCATCGTAGTACATGCTGCGTTGCACGCCATTCACCAATATGGCAGTTATTATAGGCCCACAGGCCTTGTCTGCAAGCACCGGCATAGGGAGGAGTGAGGGCCAGGTCTCATCACTGTTGCTGCTAGCCCACATTGCACGAGCCGCTGACCTATGCTGATCTCGATCTTGCCCAGGTTTGCAAGGATGGCCTTGTAACAGGGGTCATTCACGGGGCCATTAGCCACCTGCACTCCCACCAGGTCACAACACAATGTGTCATTGGTTAACTTACAGTGCACGGTGCCAAGCTGCAGCCCAACATTACAGAGCCGAACATGATACGGCACATGCTACACGATGCCTGCACATGACACAGCTCACCCTGTTGATGCGAAATCTAAGAGTGGATGTCGTTGGCGTGTTTATTGTTGTGACATAGTTTAGACGATACGGGTTGATGGAGCATCTGTAGTCATCACATCTGCAGTAGGGGAAGCGCAGGAGCGCTGCCACTGTCTCCGAGCTGTCTGAGTCAGACTCAATAGGAAAGGCAGGCGGCGCTGGTGGAGCATTAGGTGTGTTTGCATCAGACGTTGGATAGGCTTGGTCTTGACCCACTACAAGGCCTGCATGCAATGGGGCAAGCGCTGATGTGGCGCTGCTAACACACATGGCTGATTGACACAGAATAGTGGCAATGCTGACCTGCCAATGCTGCCAGAGCTAAGATAAGGATTGCTCTGTGTTGAAGCCGTAGGTTCCCTGGGGCATGCCCCGGCATTTTCCTGCGGTTCCAAACAACAGTTAACTAGCTGTCAAGAGCTCAGTTCAAATTTTATACTCGTCGACACGCGAGACGGACGTCAGAATTGCATGAGCGTGACCCCTTGACAACCCTCTAGCTGCATTGCCGCGACTCTAGTGATGTCAGCTAAGATCAACTTCCGCAGAACGGAATGTCGAGCAGTGCCCGGGTCGTGCTCAGCGCTTAAGAAATGTTGGCTGATGCGCTATGACATCTGGCTGCAAGGTTTGACTCTGAGCGACGGCGCACCTGATGCTTCCGTAGAGGCGTGGGGACAACCTATATGACAGCGCTTGAACAGGATTGACAGTGACAACACTCTCCGGCTGGCAAGTTTGGTCGTTTGAAAATTGTCTGTGTGGCTACCTGGCGCAAGCTTTGCACTGGTTTGGATGCAGCGTAAAAGTCGTGGGAAGTGGTCCAGGGCGGAGGGCGGGTTTCGTAATCAAAATGTGTGATGCACAACCCCAAGAGGTTGCCGGGGATTTGATATAATTGGCCTGAGACTAGGCACAATCTGACAACAGTCGGATGGAACCGTCGCACAAATGTGCCAGAAGATGACGCTCAACGATTAACACATGCACTAGGGCATCTGAGATGCTGGCAGGGAGCTGGGACAGCACCTTGTAGGTGAATGGTATGTTCCTCTGCTGCTAACATTATACTGGAATGCTTACTTCGTCACCGTAGCTGCTAGATAGCCCCTGACAGGAGGACCTGGGGCGAATTGAACCGTCAGAGTCGAGGGAGTGCTAGCAGGGGAGTGCTGGGCCCTGGCACCCGGGAGTGGGCGTCCATGTACACCCCAATGGGTTTACAGGCAGTAGCCGATTGTTACCCTCCAGCTCCCTGGGGGGCAGCTGGGCAGGGGCGGCTGCTGTGCGGGGGGAGCTGCGTGTGGCAAGGCGGGGGTGGGCATAGGGAGGGCAGGCTTGGTAAGGTGGGGGAGGGGGGCTTGGGGCATACTTGGCTGGTCAGCCTGGTTAGTGAACATTTAGACCTTTGAAGGCCTTCACAGCTGACTACACAGCACAGTCGTGAGGCGAAGTCGTCCCAGCCTCCCTCTGTGTCAATGCCACATCAATGCAATGCACAAGCAGCCAGATGTCAATCTTGTGTCTTAATGCATGTGCTAAGCATGTGACACTTGCCTGAAGCATTCGTCACAGCTACCCTACGTTCATGCTGGCCTACAACCCCATGCATCCCCTGCATCATTCCTTACTGGCATGCTCACTTTATTGTTATGTACGTTAGCTACTATCGTTGCTGCACACAGCTCAGCCCTCTGATCCCTGTCGCCTTCAGGAACTTGTTTACGGCGCCGCCAGTGCCGAAGTGTTCCATCACAGACAGGAGACAAGCAGACAGCCAGCCCAAGCACTGCTAGGTGCCGCCCTCGATCACTCAGCTGGCAGCAGTCACAACAGCTATTGTGAGTACGCAGCTGGGCCCATAACATGGGGCATGCCATCGAGGAGCAACAAGCAGTTGCAGCCTAGGCACTGCTGCTCACACCAGTGACCGACATGATTGCCTAAACGGGGTGTCAAGGAAGGGCTGGAGAAGCTGTGCACATGACAGGCCGACATGACATCACCACCTTCTAGCCAGCTTCCTTCACCTCAATACACTGAACGCTAGGGAGACCCTCAAACAACACAGCACCCCAAACACAACATGCCCCACCATGTGCAAGGACAGTGGTGGAAGAAGCTGTGATGATACCCATGCAATGAGCCCGCCCTGCCTGCCAGCCTGCCTGCTGGCCTGCCTGCTGGCTGGCCAGCCTGCCTGATCCGGGACAAAGCCAGGTTTCCCTACCCTCCTTCTCTCACCCGTTCTTGCTGTAGCATACAAGGAAGGTGAAGTTCAGGTGAGAGACAGCACACCCACCACCCGCCATGCAGCTCACAGCATCTGCTAACACAAGCCACCTGATGCTCAGGCAGTGGGTGCAGTGTGAGCTCCTCGCTGGTGGGAGCGATGAAGCCATCTATCCCCATACCCACCTTTACACCCTCATCACGGGCCGAAGCCCCTCTCCACTCACCCCCTCACCCCCTCTCCCCTCTTCACTCACCCCCTCTCCCCCTCTCCCTCTCCTCCACTCAACCTCCCACCGACACCAGCAAGACGCCACCTGCAGCCGGGCTGTTATGGCTGCAGGCGCGCAAGGAATACCGTCAGGGTAGGGGCCGTGTGACAACACCCGCCAGGCAGCTCAAGGGATCCAGGGGGACCAGGCAGGGGGCAGCGGATAGGGGCGGCATGCGCTACGCATGTGCCTTGTGGTCTCAGGTGGCTGTGATGGCCATGCAGGAGGGCACAGGAGGGTGAGGGCCTTCAAGGGAGGCGTCATCTCCTCCACTCCTGGGACGCCGCCCATTGCAGTCGCAAGGCGCATCAGAGGGGCTGCTCCTGGTCCTTGGCTATACAGCTGTCGCATGCAAAAGCCTCGGGCTCCTCTTCATCGTCCCGGATGCTGCAGCCCAGGCACCACATCACAACACGTGGGTCAGGGGGCAAGGGGCATGGATCAGGGGTCAGGGGCATGGGTCAGCGTCAGGGGCAGACACCAGGGTCAAAGCGAGGCCATCACAGCGCTGCATGCAAGTCCCAGGTCCCAGGTCAACATGCCAACAAGGTCAGCCTGCCTGATCGCCAGCCCCAAAGCTGTGTGCCCCTATCCCCTCCCCTTTTCTTCTCTCCTCCTTAGCTCACCCGCAGCAGCGCGTGTGCATCCACACACCACACACGTCACAGGCCACCATGCGCTCCCCGTCATCGTCCTGGGTGCCACAGCCTCCACAGCACACCTGGCAGGGCAGCAGGGAGAGCAGGCAGTGGGCAGGGGCAGGGGCAGGGGCAGGGGCAGGGGCAGGGGCAGGGGGCAGGGGCAGGGGCAGGGGCAGGGGCAGGGGCAGGGGCAGGGGCAGGGGCAGGGGCAGGGGCAGGGGCAGGGGCAGGGGCAGGGGCAGGGGCAGGGGCAGGGGCAGGGGCAGGGGCAGGGGCAGGGGCAGGGGCAGGGGCAGGGGCAGGGGCAGGGGCAGGGGCAGGGCTACCTGGCTCGCCACCTTCCCCCGTCAGCTTACCTGCCAGTCCTCGCTGCCCCCTGCATGGCGCCAGGCCGGGTCAGTGTCCACGCCCTGCGCCTTGACGACCAGGACGCAGCCATCCGGCACCACGCCCACCACCTGACCCGGCAGCAGGCCAGGCACCGCCCTCCCACCTGCCCTAGTTGCACCCTCAGCCCTGCCACCTCCACCCAAAGCTGATCTTCCAAGGGCAGCAGGGGTCACGAGGGCGGCAGGGGCCACGAGGGCAGCAGCGGCAGCGAGGGCAGCAGGGGCTGCTGCAGGGTGCACTGTGGTGCGAGCCAGGGGGCATAAGACCTCCTCAGCCGCCTGCAATGCTGCTCTGGCCTCCACCCCGCTCCCCTCAGCGGGCCCCTGTTCACCTGCCCGCAGCTCTACACCCTGCACCGGGTGCAAAGGGGGCACACTGGCTGTGCCTGCACCCCTGCCCCTGGCTGGCCATGTGCCCGGGTCCTCGTGCTGCTGCCAACCCGTGTCAGCTTGCAGTGGAGAAGGGCACTGCTGCCGCTGCTGCCCGGCATCTGTGCTCTGGGCTGCATCAGGCTCATCGGCTTGAACAGCACCAGCACCAGCCTCAGTCACACCAGCAGCCGTCAGGGTCACACTGCCAGTGGTGCCATCACACAAGCTGCCCAGGGGCTGGCAAGGAGGGGAGGATGCAGGAGCAGCTGCGGGCGCATGGAGCCCAGCGTGACCCTGCCCCTGCCCCTCCCCCTTGCCCATCTGACCCTCCTGCTGAATCGCGTGACACCCCTCCTGCTTCTCCCCGTGCTGCTGCTGCTGCTGCTGCTGCTCCTGCTGCTGCCCCTGCTGCACCCCCTCCCCCTGCCCCTCCTCCTCCGCCTGCTGCAGCAGCACTCGGGCCACCGCGGGGCTCACCAGGCGAGGGGGCAGCCAGCTGTCGCACCCACCCCGGCCCACCCCGCTGCCCTCCCCTCCCACCAGCCTCTCCTCCCCCGCCCCACCAGCTGCTGCTGCCACCCCTGCCTGATGGGCATGGCCCTCGTTGCCCACCTGGCCGGCGACAGCTGGGGACCAGGCAGGGGTGGGAGGAGCAGGGCTGGGGGGAGGGGGGGAGGCGGTGGTGAGGAGTGAGGTGGGGTGTGAGGTGAGGCAGGCCGGCAGGCCCCGGACCACGCCAGTGAGTCGAAAGGCTCTGGAGGGGATGGGGCAGGCAGGGGTGGGTCCTCCAGCGCCCTGGAACATTCTGTACACGTCTGAGAGCGCCTCCCCACACGCCCTGTGAGGTCAGGCAGGGCCAGGGGTGGAGGGTGGAGGGGTGGAGGGGTGGAGGGGTGGAGGGGTGGAGGGGTGGAGGGTGGGAGGGGTGGAGGGTGGAGGGGTGGAGGGGTGGAGGGGTGGAGGGGTGGAGGGGTGGAGGGGTGGAGGGTGGAGGGGTGGAGGGGTGGAGGGGTGGAGGGGTGGAGGGTGGAGGGGTGGAGGGGTGGAGGGGTGGAGGGGTGGAGGGGTGGAGGGGTGGAGGGGTGGAGGGGTGGGAGGGGTGGAGGGGTGGAGGGGTGGAGGGGTGGAGGGGTGGAGGGGTGGAGGGGTGGAGGGGTGGAGGGGTGGAGGGGTGGAGGGGTGGAGGGGTGGAGGGGTGGAGGGGTGGAGGGGTGGAGGGGTGGAGGGGTGGAGGGGTGGAGGGGTGGAGGGGTGGAGGGGTGGAGGGGTGGAGGGGTGGAGGGGTGGAGGGGTGCTCATCCGTTGTGTGGGGTTATGCCAGGCTTAGGGTCCCTGGGGGGCCGAGGGACCCTCCTCCCTGCCAATGACAAGGAGCCACCTCCTGCCACCGGTCCTGACTCCTGCCAACCAGCTTTGCCACCCTCTCCCACCACCCACCTGCCCACCACCCCACCTGCCCACCCCCAGCCCCCCTCTCACCCTGCCGCCCCACTGCCCTCCTTCTCCTCCCCCCGACTCCCCCCCCCTCCCCCCACACCTTAAGACGTCGGGCAGGCATGTTTCATGCGGGGCCAGCAGCACCACCTCTGAGGGGGTGGTGGACTGGGTGCGGCCGGAGCTTGCCCTGCCGCGTGCCCCAGGCGGCAGCAGCACCTGCAGCAGCACAGCCCAACTCTTCCCTCTTCCCTCTTCCCTCTTCCTTCTTCCCTTTCCCCACCCCCGCCCTCCTACCCCTCCCCATCCTGTGGCATACCTTGCACTGCAGCCTGAGCGTGAGGGCGCCAGGGGCTAGGGGTCGCCCCAGCACTCCGCCGTAATCTTTGCAGAAGCACTTGCTGTCATGCAGCACCTGCAGGCCCAGGGAGGTGGTGGGAGGTTGGGCCGTCAGCCAGGCCAGGTGGTGGCGGCAGCTGAGGCATGCAATCAGGCCAGGTGGCAGCAGACCAGGTGGCAGCAGACCAGGTGGCAGCAGTCGGCTAGGTTCCCCGCTCCCTGCACCCACCAGCAGCTGGGCAGGCAGGCGGGGCAGGCGGAGGGAGGCCCTGGCTGCTGCCGCCCGAGCCTGTGCGAGGCTGTTGCGGGCGGCCGGGCCTGCGGCGCCAATGGCTGCGGCAAGGGGGCGATACTCCCTGAAGTCAGGGCAGCACACCCCACACCAGCACTCTCACCACACAGGTGAGCAACAGGGGAGGGGTGTGTGGGGGGAGGGGAGGGGGCAGCCAGCCCAGCTGGGGCGGGAGGGGGCAATCAGCCAGGCAGGCATCCAGGGCAGCCCTAGCCACCTTTCAATGGCCAGAAGGGAATGAGCAGGCAGCGCCCCCTGGAGCAGCCAACAGTCCACCTGCCCATCCACCCACCCGCCTGCTCGCCCGCCTCCCTTCCCAGCCACCTGCCCACCCTGCCTGCCGTTGAGCAGCCGTCCAGGCGTGTGCCCTCCCCTCCCTACCAGCCTCTGCCAGCAGCCATGCCCTCCCCTCCGGCCCAGCCACTGCCAGCAGCCCTGCCCAGCCCTCCCTATCAGCCTCTGCCAGCAGCCCTGCCCTGGCCTCACCTCAGCACGTGCACGTACAGGTAGGCCAGGTCCCTGAGGGCTTGCGCCTGCCTGGCCGTCAGCCCCTGCACACCCAGACGGCGAGGACCTGGCACCACGGCCGCCAGCTGCTCGCCAGCTTCCACCCCTGACAGCATGGCTGGGCCAGGGGCAGGGGACGGGCTGAGGATAGGGGCAGGCCCAGGCGGGGGAAGGGGGGCAGGGGTCTGGTATGGGGCTGGGTGAGGAAGCGGTGCCGGAGGGGGAGGGGAAGGGAGGGGATGGGTGTGCTGTGGGTGAGGGGGAGAGGGAGGGGGCGCAAGGGAAGTGGTAGCACTTGCTGCGCTGTAGGCGTGGCCATGCTGATCCCGGACTTCCCAACGTTCATCCTGTGGGGGATGGGCAGGGGGGGGAGGGAGGGGGGGAGGGGGGGGAGGGGGGGGAGGGCCCTGCTGCTGCATGGCATCAGAGCCACAGCGCAGCCATGCTGCCCCGCCTCCTGCCTGCTGTCCTGGTACTGGGTGCTCAGTGGAGGGAGGGGGTCGCTCGCATGGTTGTGGAGTGCCCAGGGCCGCCCCTGCTTCCCCTCCATTGGCCCCTCCACCGGCCCCTCCTGCTGCCCCTCCTGTCGGCCCCTCAGCCATCTGGCCACTGCCACTCTCCACGCTGCAAAGCTCACCAGCAGCATGCTTCAGCTGGTTGCCAGTGTCTAGGGCAAAGTTCAGGGCTGGGGCTGGGGCTGGGGCTGGGGCTGGGGCTGGGGCTGGGGCTGGGGCTGGGGCTGGGGCTGGGGCTGGGGCTGGGGCTGGGGCTGGGGCTGGGGCTGGGGCTGGGGCTGGGGCTGGGGCTGGGGCTGGGGCTGGGGCTGGGGCTGGGGCTGGGGCTGTCAAGGGGCCCGGGGCTTGTGGGGCTGGGGGGGAGCTGGGTGGTGTGCTATGGCAGGGAGGGGCTGAGTCAGTGTCCTCTACGAGCCCTACGGTTAGAGACTCAGGCACCTGCAGAGTGCCGGCAGCAGCCTCAACGTCACACCTACACACATTTTCACACATCTCATGCATCTTGTATTTACTACCTCACACCACACGTATCCCATCTACAGTTCCCACTCACACCCTTCCACCTTTCCCCTACACCCCATGCTGCATGTGCCACCATGCTACCATGCTACCATGCCACCATGCTACCATGCCACCATGCTACCATGCCACCATGCTACCATTCTCCCCTGCTGCACACCCAGTGCCAAGTGTCACCCAGGCACTCGCCAACAGCCCTGAAGCATGGCAGCGTCCCACTCACCAACAGGCCCTCCTTGGGGGGGTCTAAAGGCAGACCTGGCGGCCTCAAGTAGCATAGGGGGACACTGGGCAGCTCACCCGCCCCAGCCCCTGCTCCAGCCTCCCCACTCCCCTCCTCAACCAGCCTCCATCGCTCCATTGCGGCAGCAAGGGCCGCTGGAGAAACACGCTGGCTGTTCTTGTTGCTGCCTACCTTGCCCCGTCCACCACCCACCCCACCCCGCCCACCCGCCGTCCCGCCCCGCCGGCCGCCTGGCACCCCTCGCACCCCGCCGCGGGACCCTTCCCCCCCTGCTGCTCCAATGCTGGCACTGAACTTGCGGCCCCGGCTTGATCCCACCGGCAGACCATCCTCCTCCTCCCGGGTCCCCGACCCGGCACCAGCATCGCTTGCAGCGCTGAACATGTGCGTAGGCGTCTGCCATGGCGGGCGCTGATTGACGTCTGCGACGGCGACCTGATAGCTAAGCCGTGGGGTGGTGGTTGCGGAGGCGGTTGCGTCGGTTGCCGTCGCGGTGGTTAGGAAGGCCTTTGCGTCCAGCCCCGCCTTTCGTGCTGCGGCGCGCTGTGAGGCTGGCACCCCGCTCAGAACTCCGAAGCCAGCACCGGTACCAGTCCGCGTGCGCAGCATGCCGCTGCTCCATCCTCGCGGTATCCCGCGTGAGGTGGTCCGCGGAGACGGCGAGGGCTCGGCATTAGGTTGGAAGGGATGCGGTGCCACACCGTTTGCCTTTATCGCACAGCTGCCTGCGACAGACAGCGACAGCAAAAAGACAGCGACAGCAAGACAGCGATAGCAAGACAGCGACAGCCTCTTGTTGCTTTATACCTGTCAGCACATTCAGTGTCGATATGAAGCGACTTTAGATTGGCATGCACGCCTTACCAGGCGTGCTGCAGTCGTCGTCATCGTCTCGACGGGACCTGGGCACCGACGTGCGTTTGCGGGTAGCGACCGCGGGTATTCGCAGCACGCAGTCGATAACGCTGGTCGGCAGTGTCGTCTGAACGTCGGTCGGCAGTTCTGTGCGAGTGAGGGCAAGCTTTTCAAGGGGAGTGGGAACACCAGCCATCCCAGGTGTCATTGGCCTTGACACCTCAGCCTCGCCATCACCTGGCCCCACTCCTGGGCTTGCTCCTGTCCCAGCTGTTGCTGCTGCGGCTGCCTGGAAAGTAGGTTGCCTGTCCAGCAGAGGTGCTGCCAGTGCTCGAACCCGACTCCCTCCTCTGCCTCTGCTTCTGCCTCCGCCCCGCCCCACCCCGCCTTGGCCATCGCCCCTGCCCCCTCCCTCCTTCCACACCCCCTCTGCTGCCGCAGGCAGCCCCTCCAGCTGGCTGCCTGCAATGCTGCTGCTGCTGTGGCCACGAGGCTGAGCTGCCGTTAAGGAAGAGTTGTCATATTCGCACTGCTGCTGCTCCTGCTGCTGCTGCTGCTGCTGCTGCTGCTGCTGAGTATCGGAGTTTGGGTCAGGACATGGGGAGAGGGGCAGCAGGCCTGTGGTGTCGGCATAGAGCCAGTCAGGCAGGGGGCCCTGCAGCCCAGCGGCTCCACCCACCAGGTTGACCATTCCTGGAGACGCCTGCGGCTGAGGCAGGCCGTTGGCCCACCACTGCTGCTGCTCCAGCTGGCCCAGCTCCCCCTGCTGCTGAGGGGCGTCTGGCTGCAGCCATGGCCGCTGCTGCTGCCCCACCTGCTGCTGCTCTGACTGATGCTGCAGAGGGGGGAATATGCCAGGCTGCAGCTGAGCGCTCAGGCTGCACTGGCCCTGATCTCTGCCATGGCCTGGCGCAGGGCTGAGAATGCTGCCAGCCCAACCAGAGCCAGAGCCAGTGCCAGGGCACCCCCCTCCCTGCCCATGACCCCCCTCCCCTATGCTGACCACCCCTGTCAACTCCTCATGCCCCATGTGAGAGAAGCTCCCCAGCCCCCCACCCCCACTCATCAAGCTGGCATCCGGCCAGCCAGGCTTGGCCGCCACCTCTTGCCCTGGAAGTGGCCAGCCGAGCAGCAAGCTGCTCAGATCAGGGACTGGGCTGGCAATGCTGCCAAACTGGCTGAATTGCTGCTGCTCCTCCTGCTGCTGCTCCTGCTGCTGCTGCAGCTCTCCCCAGCCTTGTGGGCCATTGTCAAACTCAACACGTTGTGCCCTTTGCCTGGTGGTCATTCTCCCCCCTCTCTCCTCCCCCTCCCTCACCACCTTTTGCCGCTGCCTAGCGCTGCCCTCCATCTCCATCAGCCCTTGTGCTCCAGATCTTGAGTACACAGCACTGGTGGAGGCCGGCAGACTGCAGCTGGGCAGAAGGCGGCGGCCACTTCTAGAGAATCGAGGCTCAGGTGGTGGTAGCGCTGCTGCTGCTGCTGCTGCTGCTGCCACCTCCCGCCCACCACCCTCAGGCCATTCCTCTGACTCCTGGTCACCTCCCCTCCCCTCACACCTCCCCTCCTCTGCCTCGAGCCTGCCATTGGGAGGCTGGGGAGGAGGACACAGCAAAGCAGCAGGTTCCCTCCCAGCTTGCCATACTGTCCCTGCTTCGTCCATTCCTGTGTTGGACTGCCTCTGCATTTGACGGAAGGGATGGGGTGGCTGATGCTGTGGTGGTTGCGTTGGTTGGGGCGGTTGGGAGTCGTGAGCCTGGCATCGTTTGTGCTGTAACCGCTGGCTGTCCGGGTGTGGCGTGACGTCACTGCGGGAGCGTTGCCGGCTCCCGACTGCCTCAAATACCTCGCCGACCCCCGCGTGACGGCCCCACTCATCTTTCGTACTCGACGATCTGCCTCGAGGACGGACAGCTGCGGCAGCAGCAGCTTCAGCGGCAGCAGTGGCGATGGCAAGCTTCGTCGCTGCGGTAGTGGTAGGGTCGGTTGTAGGGTTTGCTGCCGCTGCACTTTCCGCTTCGGCGAGTGCCGCACGCGCGGCCAACTCTGCGTTTGAGCGGCGTCCGCGCCTCTTGGGAAACATTGCTTGCAGGAGCATCTCTGACGACAGAGGGTCGGCAAGAGGCGCCTGAGAGGCGGGCGAGGCTGCTGGCGGGCTGACGAAGCCAGGCAGCGACAGCTGGGCTGAGGCGGATGCTGAGGTGCCTCGCAGGGGCGGTAAAGCAGGGGGAAGGGGGAGGCTGAACAGGGAGGCAGCAGCATGGGAGGGGCGAGTGAGAGAGCTATTGAGCGAATGGGGACCCCATGGGGTCAAGGGCTGGGGTGGCTGCTGGGGTTGTAGCTGCTGCTGCTGCTGCTGCTGCTGCTGCTGTAGTTGTTGCGGGACTAGTGCTGGCATGGGGTGTGGCTGCTGCTGTTGCTGCTGCTGCTGCTGCTGCTGCTGCTGTTGCTGCTGAGGTTGTGTGGACAAGGGTTCCTGCTGCTTTAGAGGTGTGGTGGGCAGAGGTTGCTGCCAGAGTGGGCAGCTAGACAGTAATGGCCAGTCAGGCCTGGAGGGGGACATGCTGGGAGGAGCTAGTCCTTGCTGCTGATCAGGTGCAGGGCTAGCGGATGGGCTTGGGGCCAGGCAGGTCATGGCGGACTCTGCCTGGCCTGATGCATGGTGTGCATGTCCTGCTGTTGCATGGGCGAGCTGGCATTCTGAACGGTGCACTGCCATGGGGTCAGCTTGTGCTGCATGTTGTAAAACAGAAGTCAGTGCATGGGTGGCGCATGAGTGCATGGGTACTGCCAGCTCTTGCTGCTGCTCATGCTGCCCTTCCTTCTGCCCTTCCTGCTGCTGCTCTTGCTGCTGCTGTTCCTGCCCTTCTTGCTGCTCCTTCCCTTGCTGCTGCTGTTGCTGCTGCTCCAGCTGCTGGCAGGGCCGTTCAGGTCTGCAAGGTGTCAGTGACAGGAAGGCCGAAGCCAACCCTTGATCTGCCACCTCACTTCCCACCCTCCCCTCCTGCTGCTGCTGCTGCTGCTGCTGCTGCTGCTGCTGCTGGACTTGTGGTGAGCGGGTGTGGTCTAGGGCCAGTGGCTGCAGCTCCCAGGCTCCCAGGGGACTGGCCTCCCCCACCCAGGGCCAGGGCCTTAGGCCCTGGGCACAGGACGTGGTAGCTGGCCCCGCCATCACCTGGGCTAGGTCTGCTGCTGCTGCTGCTGCTGCTGCTGCCGGGGACCCAGGCAGAGGTGTTGAGGGTGGCGCTGCTGCTGCTGCTGGCAGTGCTGGTGCTGATGCTGACAGGGCTGCTGGTGGTAGTGCTGGTGCTGCTGGTACTGGTGCTGTAGTTGGCAGCGCTGTAGGTGGTACTGGTGCTGTAATTGGCAGCGCTGTTGAAGATGGTGGTGGTGGTGGTGGTGGTGGTGTGAAGCTTGTCAATGTCTTTGAGGACGATGCTGCTGCCGCCATTGTGACCAAGTCAGTGGTGGCAGAGGTGGTGGTGTGAGGGAGGGAGGGGAGGGAAGGCAGGGCAGGGAGGAGGGAGGGCGGTGAGAGAGCTGCAGTCCCGCAGTCCCAGGACATCTGACTCCCAGCCTGCATGGAGCACTGCAAGGAGCTGGCTGCATTGACCTCACACATGCCCTGATCCTGATCTTGTGCCTCCTGCCCCTGCCCCGGCCCCTGGCCCCCGCTCTCAAGAGCCCTCCCACCCCCCAGCCGTTGTTTTTTGCAAGGAGGGCTGTCGACCCTACCAATGCCACCACTGTCTGTTCCAGGATGCAGCACTTCGGGCTGTATTTTCTCCTGCGCTGCCAAGATGTCTGACATTGGAACGCCCTCCTGCTGCTCCTCCTGCTCTGTCAGCTGAAGTTCCTGATGCTGGCATAGCTGCTGCTGCTGCTGCTGCTGCTCCTCCTGGTCTAACGCAGCGGTGGGAGTGTCAGGGAAGGGACTGGATGCCCGATCTGAGAGGGTCAGTGTTGCCCAGGCCTGGGAGGGGCACTCAGACAGGCCTTGCGCTGCACACTGCTCCTCTCCTGAATGAAACCCTGCCCCTGACCCCAGGTTCAACTCTTGGAAGCCAACGGAATTGAGGTCAGCACCTGAGGAGTGAGTTGGGTCATGACCTACTGCTGCTGAGTGCCTGGCTGGGTTGAGGAGCAGCTCCAACCCCACATGGCTTGGAAGCAGGTCCTCACAGCCTGGCTGCTTTGACTGTTGCCCTGCCTGCTGCTCTGCCTGCTGCTGTTCCTGCTGCTCAGCCTGCTGTTGCGGCAGTAGCTGTAACAGTGATGATGGGGTGCAGGGGCGCGCCAGGACCAGTGCATCAGGTGGCTGGGCACTTGAGAGGCCTGCCAAGGGCAGCATGGCGTGCCCCTGCCCCTGGCTCAGCTCCCTGTGCTGCCCTGCAGACCCACTCCCTGCACTCCAGCCTGTGCTCAGGGCTGGCGGCTCGGCCTCAGCTGCAGCAGGCTCTGGAGCACGCCGCAGCTCTTGCAGTGCAGCCTCAACGGCCTGAGGGGCCCACACCGCGGACATCAGCTCTCGAGCCAGGGCCAAGGGGTCTAGAGCACCAGCAGAGACCGCCTCCTGCTGCTGCTCCTCCTGCTCACGCGGCAGCTGGCTCTCCTGCTGCTGCTGCACCTCCTGCTGCTGTTGCAGCGTCAAAGCAGGCAGTGGGTGTTGACAATGCCCCTGAGGCCCTGCTGTTGCATTGCCTACTGCCTGGCTGCCATGGGGAGGGTGCAAGGGGGCCTCCAACAGCTCTGTGCGGTAGGCTCGGTTGCGACTGGAACGGTGGACCTCCCTGCACAGCACTCAGCAGACAAGTCAGCTGCTGCTGTTTTTCCAATATGGATGGTAGGGTGCAAGGACATAGGGGGCCTGTGAGGTGTGTGCCACTGAGCCTGGGCCATGCATCCAGTACAGCTGCCTGCACTCTGGAGAACGCGTCAGCAAACATGCTCCTAGTGCCTGGCTACCACTGCCCCTACAACTCTGTCTAAACACTGACGCTAATGCTGCAACAACCAGGCGCCCCGCCCCGCCCCGCCCCGCCCCGCCCCGCCCCGCCCCGCCCCGCCCCGCCCCGCCCCGCCCCGCCCCGCCCCGCCCCGCCCCGCCCCGCCCCGCCCCGCCCCGCCCCGCCCTGCCCCTAGGTATGCTAGTTGCTTGGCTACTTTGCAGTGTCGAAGCTCACCAGCTTACTTTGTACCACTACAAGGCCATCACCTGGCCGACCCATGTTGGCACTTGCCCATGATTCACCTCATAAGCGCATGGCGCATGCAGCAACAACACCACACCGCCAGCCTGTGTGGAACCTGCCTGGTGCTGCCTCCCTTGCCTCACCTGTAGATGGCCCACGGCCCACACCGCGTGTTGCCCACCACCTTGAGCAGCTCCTCCTGCGCCTTAGCCAGGTGGGGTGGCACAGGCAGGCCGGCCACCAGGTGCCGGCGGCTGGTCCAACGACCCTGGCCTACAGCTTGCAGCCGCTCCCCCAGCCGCCCCACCATCATCACCAACTCATGCGGTGAGAAGGCAGGGGCTGGCACCGGGGGAGGAGCGTGGGTAAGGTCCCACACCCCTCCCCCTCGTGGCCCCTCCGTGGAAGGGGTTGAGGGTGTGGCTTGCCCGGCACCTCTGGTGGTATTTGTGTTGAGGTGGTGGCCTGTGGTGTGGCTGGTTTGTGCATGGCTTGGGCTGGGCTGCCTGCCCCGCCTTCGTTGCTCTTCATCAGTACTGGTTGAGGCCCAGGCGGTGAGCAGCGGGGACAGGGGCTGCAGCTTGGCGGTGGGCACGCGTACCATGGTCTGGGCTGGGTCGTCATCGCCTAGGTTTGCTGTGGGATCAGGGCCTGGGCAGCAGGGGGCCGTGGAAGAAGGGGTGGCAGCAGGAATGGTGTCAGCAGTGAAGGTGTCAGTGGTAGGAGTCAGGGTCAGGGTCAGGGTCAGGGTCAGGGTCAGGGTCAGGGTCAGGGTCAGGGTCAGGGTCAGGGTCAGGGTCAGGGTCAGGGTCAAGATCTGCCAGTTGCGATGGCGTAAGGCTCATGCATCACAAGACAAGGGCAGCCGGCAGCAAGGCAGCAGCCAGTGACCCCTTCCTTGCACAAACATTTCCTGACAAAGCTGGCGCCTCACCGGTCATGCGGGATGAGGCGGTCCCTGGCCCGTCCCTGCCCGTCCCTGTTGCTGCAGCCCCTTGCGTAGCAGTGTCCATTGTCCCATGGAGGGTCAGCTTACGTCGCTTCGGCCCCACCCCGCCCTCAGAGCTGTGGGCGGTGTCTGTCCTAGCCCCTAGCCCTGACCCCGCGCTCGCCCACCCCTCCCCCCTTTCACTGTCCCAGGCCTCCCCTCCTGGCCTTGTCCTCGCTGCCGCCTTGTTGGCCACGCCCAGCCGGCCCCTGCCCCCTGCTGCATTCACGCTGTATCCCACCCTTCCTCCGGCACCTTCCTCCTCACCCCCTGCCCGCCCCTCCCGGCCCCTGACCAGGGGCATGGCGTGCTGCCAGATGGCGGCTGCGCGGGCCTTGGCAAGCCGCACTGTGCCCGAGCCGCCTGGTCGCCCCTGATTGGGAGACAGCAGGTGCAGAGCAGGGCTGGCAGGCCTGGCCAGACCCTTGCCTGGCAAGTCCAGGGCCGAGGTCGCAGGTGGTGGGCCAGGTGGATGCAGGGGCAGGGGCGAGGACTGGGTAGGTGGCGTGAGGAGCAGGGAGGGGGCTGTCAAGGGGGTCCCTGCAGGGGGCTGAGCGGGAGGCTGGGGCGTTGGGGGGGTGGGCACTGGACGCAGTAGCCCACGCCTGGCTAGTAACGCTAACAGGCGCCTTTGCAGCTGATCCACCTCCTCCTGCTGCGCCCGCTGCTCAGCATCCTCGGGCAATTGCTCGTGTGCCATCCCTGCCACCAGCAGGCCACCCTGCTGCTGCTCTCGAGGACATGGCAGCACACACTGCAAGTGCGGCGGCTGCCTTGCATCCCCTCCCCTGATCTTGACTCTGACCCTGACTTTGCTCGCTGTTGGGAGTGAGGAGCCAGCGTGCGGCAGCTGGGGCTGGGGTGTGTGCATCGCCCCACCTGCCATGGGGTCCTCGGCATCTGCTCTGATGCGCCATTGCACCTCCATACGTGTCGGAGCGGTGGGGCTGAGCGCCAAGATGGCAGCTGGGCTGAATGGTTGCAGCAGAGCAGATGCCGCGCGGCAGCTTGCCCAGCCTGCCCCAGCTGCTTCCCCTGCTGCCTCGCCTGCTGCTCCTGCTGCACTCTTTGGGCTGGCCACTGCTAGTAGTGATATTGGAGAAGAGGGGAGGAACAGAGGGCTGGTGGCGGGGGATGGGATGCAGGCAGGCAGTGGTGACCGAGGGGCAAGGGCAATCGCAGGGACGACCACTCTCAATGGGGCTTGCGCATCCCCCAAGGTCTTCTGCGGTGAGACCAAGGCCGGGGTGGGGTCTGATCCCTCGACCAAGGCTGAGGTTAGGGCTGCCTCGGCATCAGGGGTGGGATGGGTGGGAGAGGGGTGTGGCATGGCCTGACATAAAGCTGGGGTTTGGAGGGTGAGGGAGGGGTGGGAGGCGGGGTAGGAGGGGTGGGGGGAGGGGGAGGCGGGGTGGGAGGAGGGGTGGGAGGGGCGGGAGGAGGGGCGGGAGGAGGGGTGGGAGGGGTGGGAGGGGTGGGAGGAGGGGGAAGCGGGGGCAGGCAGTGGGACAGTCAGGCAAGCAGGGGCCTCGAGCGCTGATGTGGGTGCGGGGGATGAGGGCAGAGCTAGGGAGGAGGGCTGCAAGGTTAAGCTGCTGGGCTGCAGGGGACCCACAGCAGCAGCACAGGGTGGTCCTGGCATACTGTGGAGGGACAGGGCTGTACGTTGCGGTGTGGAGGGGGGGCCGCGATTGGCAGGGCTGGCAACAGGGCTGGTGGGGGAGGCAGGAGCAGGGTTGCTCGACTCCTGCTGTCCCCCTGTTGCGTTTGAAGCGTGTGCAAGGCTGTCGGGGTCCTCAGTGTCGTCTGCTCCAAAACCAGCTCGCTGCAGGTGGCGGTGCGTGGGGGACCTACCGCTGGACTGTCTGGCTGCTGCTGCCAGCCTGCTGCCGCGGTTAGTTCTGCCGCCCGCTCTGCCCCTGGCCAGTAATGTGCGGGGTGAGTGCCCCTGTTGCTGCCGCCGCCCTGCATGTCTTGGTGCAGCACACGCAGTGTCAGTGCCCGAAGCACTGGCAAGTAGGGTGCTGCCTCTGGCTGCCCTCAACGCTGAGCCAGGGCCAGGGCCAGGGCCAGGGCCAGGGCCAGGGCCAGGGCCAGGGCCAGGGCCAGGGCCAGGGCCAGGGCCAGGGCCAGGGCCAGGGCCAGGGCCAGGGCCAGGGCCAGGGCCAGGGGCAGCTATGGCCAGGGCTGGGGTCTGATCAGGCGAGTCGCGAGCTTGGGTGGCCGAGGTGGGGACGGCATCAAGGCGCTCGAGGGGAGCAGCAGTAGGGCCAGATGAGGACCTGGGCGATTTTGCCTCGCAAGTAGTAGCACCCTCCATCATGACGTGCTCAGGGCCTGGACCTGGGCCTGGGTCATGCTGAGCTGGGGTGTCAGGCGTCGTCCGGTGTTGCTGCGAGGTATCGACCTTGGCCTGCGCCCGGCCTGCCACATCCATCTTTGCGCTGTTGACGGCCTCGCTCGCCTTGCCCGCCTTGGCCCTGGCAGCAGCTGCTTTGGCGGCTTTGGCGGCCCTGGCTATGGCTGCTGATCGGGCGACCTTGGACATTCCCGGGGGCCAGGCCACTGGAGGAGCCTGCTGTGTTACTGTGACAGCAGGAGGCAAGGAAGGAACAATGTGGACACCTTGCTCTGCAGGAGCCGCCCCGTCCTCGGCAGAGTCGCCAGCCTTCTTCGATCCTGGCTCAGCCTCCGGTGCAACTGACTGTGCGTTTGCTGGCCCGCTGCTTCCTGGCTGCCTCCGACCCACTTCCGCAGCCTTCGTTTCAGCTTGCGGTGGTTTGTGAGTCCCCGCATGCCGAGCGCCTGATCTACTGGCAAGCCGCGATGACGCTCCAGTCCGCGCCGTCTGGCTTCTAGGCAGCTTCCTCGCTAATGCGGACGGCGAGCGCCGGCTCCGCAGCTCGGCCTCTGAAACAAATTGTGTCACTTTACGCGCCTCCCCGCGAGTGCGTGGGTCAGCTATGGCCAGCGCGTCCTTGCGCAACCGCACGTTTTCGGGAGTCTCTTCTTGCGCTTTGACCTCTGGGGCAGATGAGGGAGCGGTAGCCGAGACGGCATGAGGGGTGCACGGTGGAGCTATGGGCGGGGCCTCGTCCAGCGCACTATCGCACTCCCCTGATTCACGTGGCTCACCGTTCATGCTTGCATGCGCGGCGCGCAGCGGCTCAGATGCTTGAGGCGCTGCGTCTGCACCAGACACGTTTTTGGGAGACCGGCGTGGGGCCTTCACTTGCGAAGCGGCTGCACGAGTCCGCTCCGCAGCGCTGGCCTCAGTGGGAAGGGCAGTACGCTCTGTGCGTGTTCGCGTAGTCAACAGCGGGCTGACTTGGGCAGAGGCGGCTTCGCGCAGCACAGGGTCGACCCAGGTGCTTTTTAACGCAGCCGCAGCTTTGTGACGTCTCGGAAGGGCAGGGCCTCCGACCTCATCTCGCAGGACATCACAGCTTGGCGATGCGACGCAGTGCGCAACAGAAGCGGAGGGGTCGGCTGAGGCTGCTGGGGCTGCAGCCATTGGGAAAGCAACCCCATTCCTTCGACTGCTTTTCGGCGGACTCTTCAGTTCTCCAGCGATGAGGGGAGGGCTTGAGCACCGCACTGCCTCGAGCTCAGGACCAGCTTCGTGGGTGGCGGGTGTTGTCGCCCTCAACGGCACTTCAGTGGTACCAGCGACCGCTGGCTTGCCATCCATAGCATGTGCAGCATCACCAGCCTCCGACCCGTGCCCAAGTTTACTCCCCGCAGGCTCATCAACCTCTGCTTCCCTGACGGCTTCTCGAGCCTTTGCAGCCTTCCTAGGCTTTGAAGGTTCCAGGGTTAATGCCCCTCGCATGGCAGGGCTGCTGCGCAGGACAGCACTAGGACTACCCGGCCCTCTCCTCCCCTGCCCCATGTCACCCACGCTGGGTCTATCCGCCTTCATGACGGCCTTTGTGTTGGTTGCGCCCTCAGGCACACGCCCAGCCGTTGTGCGTGCTTTGCGTGGGCTCGTTGCTCGCGAGGTAGAAGCTGAAACAGTGGCCTGGGCCTCGTGCTTGACTGCAGATACTTTGGCTGGTGGCATGGTCCCTGCATCAGGCTCTGCCTGCTGCCTCAAGGGCCGCTGCCCGGCAGTGGCAGGGGTCTTTGCATGGTTTGTGTTAGGGGCTGGGCCTGCACGCCGGTTTGCACCCCCACGCAATGCAGGCTCGAGACCGCCCAGCAGGCCCCCCAGGGAAGCGAGTTCGCGCAGCACAGGGTCGACCCGCAAGCTCCGAGCACTGGCAACCACTGGCTGCGCTTTGCTGCCCGGCTCGCTGCTGCTGGCTGCATGTGCAGTCTTCGCGGGATCTGAGGCTGCAGGCGTCTTGCTGCCCGACCTTCTCCCCACCTCTTGCTGCTCATCACACTTCGCAGCGGTGCTGCTGGGGCTTGGATGGCCCTTGCCTGGCCCGACCCCCCCCGCACGCTGCTCCCTGGCTTTGCCGATTGCACGAAGGGGAGAGGCCGCCTCCAGCTTCACCATCTTCGAGCGCAGCCGGGGGCTGGAACCAGGGCAGGGGCTGCTGCCACGGGTCTGAGCAGCGTGCCTCCTTGTGATGATGGGGGTGGTGGCCTGCTTCTGAGAGGCGAGCGCGATGCCGGCTTCGCGGAGGACAGGGTCAACCCAGGGTCCACGAGCGCCGTGTGCCGTTTTCCGCAAGCTTGGCGGGCCAGGGGACGGCAGCCCCACTGCCTCCTTGGCTGAAGCTGGAGAGCTGAAGTTGTCGCGTGCGCCACGACAGAGTGCCGTGTCGGTACCGTCAGGGGGTGACGCATGGTCCTTCCTCGACGACGTCCCATTGCTGGGCATTTCGTGGCATGCTTTGGGGCGGTTGAGCTGGCGGCAGGGAGGGCAGGTAGCCTGCGGGGCTGCTGTTGCACCTTGGTCGGGGCTACCAGGGCTGGCGTGGTGCGGGGCTGGTGCTTTACTGAGGTGCTTGGGCCTGCTGGCAGGGCAAGCTGGGAGGTCATCCTCACCAGCTGCACTCTTAGCACTCTTGGCCGCCTTGACTGGCTTGTTAGCTGCTGCTTTGAGACTTTGTACTGACTTGCCTTTGCGCTGAAGAAGAGATCGCGGGCGTGCTTGTTGCTGCTGGCTGGGTGCTTGCTGCAAGGGGGCAGGCGCTGCAGCTGCTGTGCCAGTTTTGTGTGCTGGCTCATCTGCTGCTGTGGCGAGGTCAAGGGGGAGGGCTGTGGCTACAGGGTTGAGTGGGGCTGTGGCGGCTTTGGGAGTCGGCGAGTCGGAAGCAGGGCTGCTTGCCTCCGTCATTGCTGGACTGTCATGGGCCTCATCACTTGCAGAGGAGGAGGAGGCTGACAGGGTGGTGGCGGTGGCAGCGGCGGTGGAGGGGGAGGGTGAGGAGGAGGAGGAGGGGAAGGAGGTGGGGAAGGGAGAGGGGGAGGGAGAGGAACTGGAGGAAAGAGCGGAACAGGAAGGGGAGCGACGCAAAGCAGAGGAAAGAGAAGAGGAGGAGGAGGTGGAGGAGGTGGAGGAGAGGGAGAGGGAGGAGGGAGAGGAGGAAGAAGGTGAAGAGTTGGAAGCTGTGGGTGCGTGAGGCGCAGCAGCAGGCATGGAGGAGGTAGGAGGGGAGGTGCACGGTGGCGCAGGCCTCACAGCACGGGCTGCAGCCCTGATACGAGCACGCTTGAAGCGGCGCACCAGCTGGGTCACCCGGCTGGTATGCTGCCCGCTGCTGCCAGCACAGGCAGGGGCCCTGGGTGCCGCGGGGGACGGTGGGGAGGTCGGCGCGTGCAGGGCAGTGGCGGGTTGAGGGCTGGCAGGCCTGGCGGGTGAGGGCAGCGGGGGAGCAAGGCTGGGGAGGGCTGGGGAGCAGGGGAGGGCTGGGGAGGGCTGGGGAGAGCAGGGGGACAGCAGGGGGAGGGCAGGGGAGGGCTGGGGAGCAAGGCTGGGCGGCGGGGGACTGGCTTCCTGAGTCTGGGTGGTGGTAGGGGGCAGGGTAGGGGGTGAGACGGCAGCGCTGCTCTCGTTTGCAGGGCGGTGGCAGGAGGGTGCGGAGGGTGGTGGAGGGTGGTGGTGGCAGGCGGGTGCGGAGGCGGCAGGGCTGCCTGGGAGGGGGCTGTGGCGCGCATAGGTGGTGGGTGAGGGACTGCTAGGCGAGGACACAGCACCGTGCCGCCTGGTGGTTGGGTCATCACCAGCCTGGTGATCCTGGTGAGGGGCTCCCAGGCAGTCAAGGCCATGAGGGCCCTGCACAGCCCCCAGCCCTGCCTGTGCTGCAGCTGACCCCGCGGCTGAAGGCCTGGTGGCTGCTGCCACGCTGTCACCTGGCTCTGCACAGCTAGGGTCAGCTGAAGGCTGGCTGGCGTCAGGGGGTGGGGGGGTGAGGGCGGCGGGATTTGAGCAGGGTACCTGATCACTGTGGTGGTTGCCCTGGTGAGGTGAGATGACCTGCTGTGGCTGGGCTGGCTGCTCTGGCTTATCACATAGCCCAGCCTGGTCAAGCTGGCTGGGATGTGGTGGCTGGTCAAGCTGAGTGGGCAGCTCAGGCTGCTCTGCCTGGGCTGGCTGCTCCCGCTCATCACACATCTCAGGCTGCTTAGGCTGCTCTGCCTGGGCTGGCCAAGCCGGCTGCTCTGTCTGATCAGGTTGGCACAGCTGAGCCAGCACTGCGTTGTGTTCCCTACCTACCCCCAGCCTGCTCTCTTGGCTGTCAAGGCTGAGGCAGGGCGGCTGCATGTCAACCTGCATGGGCTCAGGTCCACCCCCCACAGCTGCCGACAGCACATGGTTGGTCTGCTTGCACACAGCCACGTCCACAGCTGCGGCTCCCCCAGAGCCAGCAGCTGCCTTCCCCTCCTCCCTCTCCTTCCCTGCCTCCGCCTCCCTCTCCTCCCTCAGCTCCCCTGCCTGTGCCTCCCCCTCCTCCCTTCCCTCCGCCTCCCTCTCCTCCAGCGTGGTGTCACCATTGCATACAGCTGTCAGACCAGGCTGGACCTCTACCCCACACAGCTGCCCTTGCTGTGCCTGCAGCTCCTGGAGCAGCTGCTGCCGTGCAGCCGGCTCTGACCCTGTTGGGTGCCCCTGCTGCAGCCGCTCTTCCTGCTGCTCGTGCTGCTGCTGCTGCTGCTCTTCCTGCTGTTGCTGCCGCTGCTGCTGCTGCTGCTGCTGCTCTTCCTGCTGCTCCTGCTGCTGGTTGGCAGGGGGCAGCTGAGTGCCCTGCCCCTCAGGTTCAAGCTGGGCATCATGCCGTGGGGAGCCTTCCTGCTGTGGCGGCAGCAGTGGCGGTGGTGACAGCGACAAGGTCAGGGGCAGGGGAGGCGGTGGTGGTGGCAGTAATGGGGACAGGGGCAGGGGCAGGAGTTGCTGCTGGCGGGCAGGGCTGCTGGTGAGGGCAGCAGGCAATTCAGCTGTCGAGGTGGTGGAAGCCAGGGCAGGGGCTGTGGGGGTGGTGACGCTGGGAGGGGCCGAGAGGGAGCCAGGCTCCCCCTCCACATGCTGCTCAGCCAGGGTCACTGCCTGTTGAGGCGGAGCAGCAGGGGCAGGGGGGGCAGGGGGTGCAGGTGGACCCGGGCCCCCTCCTGGGACCGGCAGCCAGGGTGCCTGTGAGGGTGCTGCCAGGGCGGTGTGGAGGGGAGCTTGGCTGGTGGCCCCAGGGGCTGCAGGGCGCTGGGCAGCAGGCGGTGGTGCCTCAGGCCCCTGCGGGCTCAAGTCCCTCAGCAGACACTGCAGCAGCTGGCCTAGGGTTTGGGGGGGCGGCGGCAGGGGCGGGGGGCAGGCGGTGGCCATGGTGCTGGTGGCAGCGCCCGGGTAGGGGCCAGGGGTGAGGTCGGGGCGGGTGGGTGGGGGAGGCTGCTCGTGGACCTGGTTGCATGGCAGCTCGGCAGCCTCCTGATGGGCCCTGCTGCTGCAGGGGTGTGGGTTGGGGGGCTCGGCAGCAGCAGCCTGACCAACCCCGGGGTGGGTGGGGGCACTGGCTGTCAGCCCAGTGCCAGGGGCCTGGCTGCCGGGCTGCCGGCTGCCTGCTGGCTCTGCTGGCTGGGGGGAGGCACGCCCACCGCAGTCCACCAGTAGAGCTGGGGAGGCGGAGGGCGGTGGAGGGCGGTGTGGGGGCAGGGGGCCGGGGGCCGTGGGGAGGGTGTAGCGGGCTACGATGGCGCTGAGGCCCTGCAAGAAAGCGAACAGATGCTTGACCACCCACCCACCCACACCCTCCCTCCCCAACCCTTCCTTCCTCCTACTCATTCCTGTCTTATGGTCCACCTATGGCCCCCCTCCCACCCACCCCTCCCTCCAACCCTCCTCAATTCCTCCTCCCTCCTCCCTCCCCTCCCCAATCCCTCTTCCCTCCCCCTGCTCCCTCCCCAGCCCACCTCAGCTCATCAGCCACCTCCCTCCTGTCTCCCTCCCTCGCCTCCCCTGCCTTCCCCCCAAGCCCTCACCAAGCCTCACCTGGGGGTCCACCGCCTGAAAGTCCGTCAGCAGGTCGGCCAGCGGCGCATCCCGCACAGCCTGCACTGCGGCCTTGTAGTGCGCTGCCTGGATGTTGTAAGGGGCGCGGCCGAACTGGTAGCCCCACTTGCCATACCTGGTGTCACACCAGGCAGCAGCGCGGGGCAGCAGGCCAGCAGGGCAGCGGTAAGCAGCAGGCCAGCAGGGCAGCGGTAAGCAGCAGGCGACCCAGCAGCGCGGGGCAGCAGGCCAGCAGGGCAGCGGTAAGCAAGCAGGTGAGCAGGGGAGCTAGAGCTGGGGCTTGAGCCTACTGCTGGAAGAGAGGTGGCGTGATGATTATGGTGAGAGGCTTGAATGGTGTGGCGTGAGGGTGGTGGAGAGACAGCTGGGAGGTGAGCTGAGTTCCTGGTCTTGTTCCTGGTAGAAAGAAGCAGGAGTAGGTGAAGGCTAGGGTGATTCTGGCAAATAAGAGCAGGGCTGTGTGGAGGCTGTGTTGGAGGGCAAGAGAGGGGGGAGATGGCGAAGGAAGGGGGAAAGGTGGGAGATAGGGAAGAGAGGGGTGGTGGTGAGTGTTTGGAGATATGTGTGGTGGTAGTGGTAGTAGGGGTAGTGTGTGGTGGTGGTAGTGGTGTGGGGTGTGAGGTGTGGTGTGGTGTGTGTTGATCTGTGTGGGTCCAGGCTTACCAGGTGCGTCCAAAGGCTGCGGTGTGCAGCAGGCGCAGCAGCATGCCCTCCTTGTTGGACACGTCCTCCACCGACACCTCCCTGGCCCCCAGCAGCCGGCACAGGGAGTCCCACAGACCCACCACACGGCGCCCGTCCAGAGGGCCACCGTTTTGGCGCCCATTCACACGCAGCTGCAGCGGCAGGAGCAGTCAGGGAACTCTGGCATATGGGTGACCAGGCAGGTGATGAGGCAGATGGCGGGTCAGGGTTAGGGTTAGCGTTACCCTAACCCTTACCTCAACCTAGGGCCTAGTGGCACTACACTAACAATGGTGCCCACACACTGCTGCAGGGGCAGGAGTTCAGGCGGCAGGGGTCCAGCCCAGGCGGCAGGTCAGCGGCTGGCACTGGCAGATGGGGCAGGGAGGAGCAAACGGGCGGCAGCGGGGGAGGCCGGGCACAGAGCTATTGGCTGAGAGGTGTTCTGGCGGGGAGGTGTGGGGTGGAGGAGGCAGGGCCAGGCAGGCAGGCGTTGGGTGGGGTGTGTCATGTCTTGCATGGCAGCAGCAGTGTGGAGGGTGTACACATGATGATGAGTGTTGAGGGTGGGTCAATGCGGTTGGTCTGGTCTGGTGTGGACTGGTCAGAGCTGAACAGGGCAGGACTGGGCAGACAGTGGCAGAACTGGTCAGAACAGGGCAGAACAGTGCAAGAGCAGGTAGTGAGCAGGTGGGCAGTGGGCATCAGGTCTGGTGTGGGCTGTTCAGAGCTGAGGAGAGCAGGGTAGGGGCAGGACTGCGATGGTTGCAAGGCAAGCAGAGCAGATGAAAGGGTATGGACTGGTGGCCATACCATGGGCAGGCGGATCTGATCTGGTCTGATCTGGTCTGGACTGGGCAAGGCTGGACAGGGCAGGACAGGGGCTGGGCTCTTATGACTTCGCAAAATGCTGGAAGCCTAGGCAACCTGTCACCCCGTCAGTGGTCAGTGGGTCAGGTGGGTGAGAGGCTGTATGGCTGCCCCGCCCCACCTGCCTTGTGGGTCAGGTGGGTTTAGGAGCAGGTAGCGAGCTGGCGGGCATTGTGCAGTAGGTGGGTGTAGTGAGCAGGTGGAGAGCTGTAAGCCTGACTGTCCTGCGTGCTTGACCTACCAGGTGGCCGTACCCATTCGCATGCAGCACCCCATGCAGGCAGTGCGCCTGGCTGTCAAACACGCTGGCCGGGGCGTTGAAAGGTGCGGCATTGCCGTCCGACTCCACCGTCAGCGAGTCCAGCGCCAGGGCCCTGGGGCGAGGTGGCGGCTGCAGGCTGGGCTGATGCGGCTGCAGCCCGTGATCACATAGCTCGTGGCTCCCAGCGGCGCCCAACCCCGCCTCGGCGCCTGCCCCTGACCTCATCACAACATCCATGGCTGGCCCTGCTGCCCTGGGCTGCTGCCAGTCTGTGTGCTGCTCCTGCGGGGCCTGCAGTGGGGCCGCAACGCCGCAGGGTCTCAGGAGCAGCTGTGCTGTAGGGGGGGCCGGGGAGGGGAGGGGATCTGCAGGGCCAGAGGGAGGGAGGGGTGGGGTGGAGGGCATGGGTCGGGGGTGGGGGGACCCAGGGCCAGCCGCCAGTAGCTCCTCCACCTGGTGCAAGCAGGGGTGAGGGTAGGGGCCAGGCAAGTGGACATGGGGGGGCAGCGGAATTGGGGCAAGACTAGGGGCAAGAGCACCGCCAGGGCAGGCAGAGAAGCAGATACACCTCCTATGTGTCTAGTCCTGGAGCAGTTTAATTCAGGTCAGGTCAGGTTGGGCCAGGTCAGGTCAGGTCAAGTTGGGTCAGGGTGAGGCAGGTAGGCAGGAAATGCCAGGCCAAGGCTGGCACCTGGGTAGCCAGCTGAGTTGCGTCTTCCAAGACGATTTTGCTTGGAATGATGAAGTGGTACTTGCGATTGGACACTGGGTGGTGTTGCCAGCCTGCAAGCCCCATGACAATAGACCTTATGTCAATGGTCCTAGTTCGCACCGTCACTGCAACTCCCCAGTTTGACAGGTACAGCCCCCGCCCCCTGCTCACCCATATTTCTGCATTCATCACAGACAGGGCTAATCTCCTCTGTCAGCCTCTCCTCGTAGATATGCAGCAGAGCTGTCCTTTCACCACCAGCCAGGTAGTGTTTAGCGGGAAGCTCCAAGCACCAGGCACTGATCCATGGCAGCCCTGGCAACTGAACTTCCTGGCCGTACTCTTTTAAGAAGTTTCGGATGCAAAGTCGGAACGGCTGTTGGGACAGGGTAAGCTCAGCTGCTGCAAGCCACGGAACAGCCGAGCCGCTACTTGCTGGCTCGGGTTTGCTCCCTGGTCGCGTCATACAGCTATGGGAAGACTGCGATACAACAGTGTTTTCAATTCACAACAAGTTTAATCCCTACAGCCCTCATGCTACACCAAAATAAAGCACGAGTTGCAATCAAACACAGGCTGCGAGATCGTTATTGTAAATGCTACTGGCAGTGTGCCTAATGCCCACTTCAGCTCAGCAGTTCTGGTGTGTGTGCCTCCATGTCTACTACTAGCAAGAGCTCGAACTAACCCTATAGCTCTTACTCACCCACATCCCTTTTGTGAGGGGTTTAGTATCTTGTTTTCTTGGATTTCTCAATTCACAACAGCGGCAAGCAAAACGTCCATGCATAACTTTATCAATGGTCGGCGCTGAACTGGCTGTGGCTGGATAGACAAAGAGCTAAAGCGCAGTGCTTCAACCCAGGCTGTGCAATGCCTTGCACTTTGGCTGAGGAGTTGCTGCATGGACCCTGCTGGCCTGCTTCTTGAAGCCCGCCTAGTGCTTGCTTCCGCTCCCAGCCATCCAACATGCCAGCACTCAATGACAGTTGCAACTGCTTAGGTACACATTTCAAGGCTAAAACTCAGCAAACCAACATACATTCTGTCACCATTGCCAGCAGATGGGAGCAGACATGCAAGTCTCACAACAGGCCA
The DNA here is from genome assembly GCA_030144725.1 of Haematococcus lacustris. Lineage (NCBI taxonomy): Eukaryota > Viridiplantae > Chlorophyta > Chlorophyceae > Chlamydomonadales > Haematococcaceae > Haematococcus > Haematococcus lacustris. The sequence continues at coordinate 1,689,024 of JASKMD010000019.1, read as the reverse complement.
TATGTAAGCGTATGGGAGTAGGTGCGTAGCAGACACTTTTTTGGGAGTGCAAGCCCAGTCGCACGCTGGCCGGTCGGGGTTTGAGCGATACGCACACCCCAGGCTCCAGGCTTCAACGCGCTAGCTCTAGGTAGCAAGATACGAGGCGGGCATAAAGTTAGACCCGTCGAGCAATCGCAACGATGAGGGGCGTCCATCTGGGCCATAGACACGCTGCTGCCAATGCTCGTCGAGCTTCACCGATTATGTGCACGGCGGCTACTGTGGCAGAGCCCAGCTGCAACATCGCAAAAGGGTCAATTGTCAAAGTGGCAGTGAAAGGCATCACCGCGCAAGGCCTGGATGTCCAAATTCACGGAACTGCAGTCACCGCGAGCATTCCCATAGCCAAGTTCTCTAAGAGGCGGCCAGCCGGAGTGGACAAACCTCCAGTAGACGTCGGCGAAGTCGTGCCAGCTGTGATGACCAGGTAGGCCGGTTTGCGATTCCCATGTTTGCCACCCTAGTCTGTGGCCAAAATGCTGGTTGTGCCCTCTGCATGCAGTGCGACAAGTGGTGGAGTCCAGCTCAGCCTTGCAGCCTTGGAGACGCAGCCTGGTGCTCTCTACACTAGTGAGAAAGACAGCATCTTTGCGGAGGCTGAGGAGTGGCTGCAGCACTGCTCACAAGCATCCGAGTCAGAGCAGCAGCATGTACAAGGCCTCAACCTGAGTGCCTGGCGCGGCCGCCGCTTGCTACAGCGCTTCATCTCCGGCTACACGCACCACAGCGGCAGCGGTGGTGGCAGCAGGGGCAATGGGGTGGTTGCAAGTTTTGCCAGGAGCTTAGCAGCATCCAGCCATGCTCCCTCCAGAGCTGCACCAAAGAGGTAAACCCCCTGATGGCCCCTCTACCTCCTGGCCCTGCACCGACCACTGGCCATCGCCCCTCTGCCAGCCAGCCTGAGACACCAGGCCCCTCCCTGTCACGTGGCTCCTCAGCCTGCTGATCCTGAGCTGCACCCCAGGCTTACATGCACCCCATCACTGCCTCCTGGACCCCCTGAGCCCCATCTCCCGCCTTCCAGCCCTGGTTGACCTCACCTAAACGCCTCACCACCCATACCGCCCTTAGCCTGCCCCCAGCCTGCCTTCTGCCTGCCCTGCGCCTCGCAGTGCCCTGCCACATATCTTCAACATACGGCCAGGTTGCCTGGTGGAGGGCCACGTGCTGGGCACCTGCAAGCAGGGCGTGCGGGTGCTGGTTGCGGAGCCAGGGGTGGAGGGCATCATAGCCCCCAGGGACATCAGCTATCGCTGGCAGGGTACGGATCGCATGTCAGCCGTGTTCAGGACTGGCATGAAGGTAGGGAGGGGGAGGGGGCGGGGGCGGGGAAGAGAGTGATGCTCGAGCCTGGTGTGCAGGTGGGTAGGCGTGGACGGAAGAGACAGCTGTGTGTAGGCACAGGAGGAGGAGGAGGGGAAGGGGTTGGACTGGACTGGGGTGGGGTAGGAATGGCTTGCCTGTACAGTTCCGGTGTGCTGGTTGGGGAATAGTAGGGAACGTGGGGCGAGGTAGGCACTCTGCCCGTATGATGAAATCAATGAGTACATGGATAAGCGAATGCCCAGCGCTGTGAGTATGGCTCTTGCAGCCGTGCCTACAGGTGAGTGGCGCATGATGAAGGCGGCTCACACAGCTGAATGCACCCGGCAGCCTTGCTTGACTACAAGCCTTCTTCCCTTGCCTTTGGATCCCGGCGCTGTCAGTGCTTCCTCCGCCCTGCCTCCTCCTCCTCCTCCTCCTGCTGCTCCTCCTCTACGTCCTCTACCACCTCCTCCTCCTCCTCCTCCTCCTCTTCGTCCTCTACCTCCTCTTCTCACCCCTAAATGCTACCTGGCGCAGGTCATGGTGATGGTGACGCTGGTGGACGGGTTTGGCAAGGTGCCCGGGGTGCATCCGCGGCTGCTGCTGTCCACCAAGTGAGGCACCTGCCAGCCTTGCCACAGGGGCAGCTGGCAGATGAATCACAGGCCATGTGAAGGGCGGCCAGAGAGCCACAGCTTGTGATCAAAGACATGAAAGTCTAGGAGTCTACTTTGGTCAAAGTCCCCGCCTGTCTTGCCAAATCCTTGTGCCCAGACGCCTTTGCCACCTCTAGGTTACTGCTCTATTGCTCTTTCACTGATCCTTCATGACACCCCTGCCATGCTGCACTAGTGCCAGCTGACCACCCTGTCTAGCATCCTGTTGGCAACCCCTACTGCCCTGGACTGGCCTCACCTCACCTCACCTCACCTCACCTCACCTCACCTCACCTCACCTCACCTCACCTCACCTCACCTCACCTCACCTCACCTCACCTCACCTCACCTCACCTCACCTCACCTCACCTCACCTCACCTCACCTCACCAGGGTGCTGGAGGTGGAGCCTGGCAGCGTGAAGCTGGGGGATGGCCTGGCCCGCTACAACTCCCAAGCGCCTGAGGGGCACGCGGAATCAAGCGTAAGGAGGGTCAGCACCCGACTCGTGGAAGTTCGCGAAGCCCTGGCCATGGCACAGAAAGTGAGCTGCCCCAGCGCCCCACTGCTGTCTGCCAACTGCAGGTGACACCTACCTCATCCCTCCCTGCTTACCCCTTCCTCCCCTTCCCCTCCCTGTCCCACCCGCTCCCCCTTCCTCCTCCTCCCGTTCCCATCCCGTGTACCTCCCGTTCCCGTTCCCGTTCCCATCCCGTGTTCCTCCTCCTCAGCTGGCGCTCCTCCTTGCTGGGCCACTGGAACCACCACCCTTTCTTCACCCCTGCAGGTGCTGGCAAAGCGGCAGGCTGGGATGCTGCAGCTGCCTGCTGGCACCCTGCTGACTGCACGCGTGGCGGCGGTGCTGGAGCATGGGGTGGATCTGATGCTGCCTGGTGGCCAATGCGTGCATATGCCCCTGTCAGAGGTCAGCGCTGCCCGGCTGCGGCCCGCACAGGTGGCAGAGCTGCTGCCACATGGCAGCCGGGTTCTGGCCAGGCTGATTGACAAGGAAGGGGAGGACGGAGCACGGCAGGTGGGCTGGCTGGGCTGGGGGGCAGGTGGGGCTGGCTGGGCTGGGGGGGGGCCAGTTGTAGGGCAGCGGGAAGGTGTGGGAAAAGCAGGGTGGGAGCACCAGGCTTGCATGTCTCTTGTGCAAACATCCTGTCTGGCTGTGACTCCCTGTTTATAAAACATAGGCTGTGGATGTGTTCATGCTGCTGGGTGCAAACTTGGTTTTGGTAGTCAGGAGTGCAAGGAAAGGATGCTGCTCCCCCCTCAGCCAAGCAGTTGGAGAGTGGCAGGAACGGCAGTGAGGCAGGGGTGGGGGTTGGGGCATGTGCGGCTGTAGCCTGGTGCGGTGGTGGGTCAGTATGTGTTTCAGAGGGCGGGGGAGAGGAATGGGCTTGTGAGCCCTGCTGCTATCTTTTGCAGGTCGTTCTTTCCATTCGTGTGCTGGAGCACTACCCTGGGGAGGTACTACAGGACATGGCATCTATTCAGGTGTGACCCTCACACTCTGGTGTGGACTGCAGCTAGACAGGGAACACAACAGCGCGAGATGTGCACATTTGTGATTGGGACATGAAAGCATATGTAGAGCAATCCTCCTGCTTGCACGGTACCCTTCAATCCATCTCACCCTAATCATACCCTGCTGACCCCTTGGTCCCACCCTGACCACACCCTGATCATAACTTGCTGAGCCCCTAGTCAAACCCTGGTCACACCTGAACCTGATTTGACCCTGACAGACCACCCTGCCCCTCCCTGCCCTGACCCTGACCCTGACCATCAGCCTACACACATTTCTGTATGCGTCACGGTTACTGACATACAACCACCCTGGTGGTTCCAGCTCGCCCTTCCCACCGCCCCTGCGCCCTACCTGCTACCCTGTTGCCCTGCTGCCTGCCTGCTTCCCTGTGGCTCATGCTGCTGTTGCAGGAGCAAGCCAGGCGTATGCAGCTCGCTGAGAAGCGACGCAGGGAGGAAGCTGCTGTCGCGTTGATAACCGCCTCCCTCACACTTCACACTGCGCATGCTGCCGGTGCTGGCCGGTCTAAGGCTGCCCCTGCTGCCCCACACCCCTCTCCTGTTCCCCAAACAGAGGCTCAGCCTGCCCAGCCTGAAGTGGTGTCCAATGGCACTGTGGCTACTACCATAGCCAGGCAAGAGAAAGGCGCAAGGAGCGGCAGGGCACGCGCAGCTGGCGGTCGACCTAGTGAGTCGTAGGCGTCATTGCCATCATCACCGCAACCATCACCATCGTCACCACCATCATCATTTACAATCAGCATCATCTACCATCATTGTCACCACCATCATCCACCATCATCATCATCATCATCATCATCACCACCACAGGGCACTGGCCATCAGGCATGGCCATATCACTCCCACAGGTCTTGCAGTCACCAGTCGTTGCCCTCATCAGGTTCAGGCTGTCCAGGCTGTCCAACCACTCTCCAGGCTATGTCACCACGAGCATGCCATGCCCTGTGCTGCTGACTGGCAGTAGAGAGGCATGCCCATGGTTAGCCCAGTTGCCTCTCTCTGCTGCCTGCTGCCTGAGTCCTCCCTCTCTCTGCTTCCCCCTGCCCCCGCCCCTGCCCCCCTGCCCCGGCAGCATCCCCCCGTCTGCTCACCATCTGGGGCTGCCAGCCCCCCAGTGAAGCCCTAGCCAAGATGGGCCTGCAGCTGCTGAACGTGCCCCTGAGCCCTCTGCTGGCACTGACACAAGCGGACCCCAGCCCCCGCCCCACCCTTGGCCCCAGCCCCAACCCGTCCTCTGAGCTGTCAGAGGCTGCTGCCAGCACCCCTGCACCACCCAGCCTGCTGCAGCAGAGCCCCAAGTTGAGAGCGGCGGCCAGCCAGTTGTGCAAGCAGTTCCTGGAGGTAAGGGGGACAGGGGCGTGAAACGCCTCCCTCCCTCCCCGTCTACAAGCACCAGCCTCCCTATCCCTCATAGCCTGGCACACTGCACCAGAAACTTCTCCCTAAAACCCTCCTTTTACGCCTGGCCTCCTCCCCTTGCAGCCTACATAGCCAACCCTCCTCACCTCTCCCCATTCACTACACATCTCTTCCCACCTCTTCCCTGTCATCTGCTGCTGCTGAGAACCTGCCTCCTCCCACCCTGTTGATGCAGCTGGCCCAGGCATACGAGGAGGCCAGCAGGCAGTGCCTAGGCGCTGAGCTGCCCTGGGCCCCTCCCCCCCTTCCCCCACCAACCAGTGCTGGGACCGCTGGGGAGGCAGAGGGCGGGAAGGAGGCTGTGAAGCCACTGACAAGTGCTCCAGGTCAGCAGCATGCACCCGCTCTGACCCCTATGAAATTGTCTGACCTCTCCAACCTCTCTGTCCAAGAGCTGCCCAAAAAAAGTGGCATGGCAAAGGACAAACCTGCTGGCCTCCCTTGCCCCCTACCCCCTGAAATCCCTGTACCTGAGCCCTTGGGCAACCTTCGTCCTTTCCCCCCTTCCTCCCACCCCTACACCTCAGTCCGCTGCCTGCCACCCTCAGTTCAGCAACCCAGTCATCACAGTCCTCGCTGCTCCACTCACCCCTGTGTTGTTCCACCCCAGCAGCAGCCTCGTCATTGCCTTGCTCTGCAGACTCATTCAGCGGTGCTGCGGGCCTGACTCCGGAGCAGCTGCAGTGTGCTGCTCAGTCACGGCAGGTCTGGCTGCGGGCCAGCCAGGTGAACCGCCAGGTCATGGCTGCGGCTCTGGGCCTACGCATCAAGTCCCGCATGCTGTCAGTGGCCATGGTGCGGCAGCCATGGGGAACCTGGGCGGGAGAGGCCACGGGGAAGCTGGGTGGCAGCCATAGAGAAGCTGGGATGCAGCCATTGAGAAGCTGGGCAGGAGAGGCCATGGGGGAATTGGCTATACATGGGGATTCTGCGAGGGTAGATTGGAGGGCCAGATAGAAGATGAGGGAAAAAGTTAGGTAGTGGTGGTAATAGGTGGGAGTAGCGGTGGTGCTGCTGCTGGTGGTGGTGATGGTGGTGGCTGTAACATGGGGTATTTCCATTGGCCTGCTGGCTTTGCCATGACATGTCCATAGGAGGTTGTAGGTGTGTACAAGCTTGGCTAGCTTCACTGACCAGCCACCTGCACACACACACACCACATACAGGGTGGGAGCACTGCGTTTCAGGCCGCCCCCTGCCTGCTCCCTGCCCCCTGCCCCTGGTCCTCCTACCGTTGCCAAGTGTTAAGCCAGCCTCCTCCCCCGCCCCCCAGCCTCGTCCCGCCCCGCCCTGTTTTGTCCCTCCCCCATCCCCTTTACCCTCACTTTACCCTTCCTGACTGACTTCCCCCTGCCTGTTGCCTGCCTCCCGCCCCACCACACTCTACCACTTCCTGTGTGAACCTCCCCCATCCCCTTTACCCTTCCTGATTGACCTCGTGCCTCCATCGACCTCCTCACCAGCACCACCACCCACCTCCCGCCACTGCTGCAGTTGAACACACCCGAGTCACGCACTGAGGCGCTGGCCACTTCCGCCCAGGCAGCTGCTGCTGACTCGCTGGCCCTAGGCACCGCGGCGGAGGCCTGGGCGTGGGAGGGCATAAAGCACACTCCAGGTCAGCAGGCAGAGGGCTAAGGAGGTAGCAGAAGGGCAGGGGAAGGAGGGCGAGGGGCCTAGAGGGGCAAGGGGCAGCCGTCTATTCTGCTTAGCCAGGATAGGTGCAGGCTATCTTGCCTCCCAGCCTAATTGCCTAGCGTTGTCTAGCATTTGCCATGCCGTCTGCCTTTCGCTTGGCCAGCGCCGCCTGCCTGCTTGCACCTGCTACTGCTACTGCCCCCTCCACCTGCCCAGACCTCACCGCCTGCCTCGCATCCTCCACCTAGCGTTCCCCCTCCATGGGGCCTTCCCATACTCGCTGACCTGCCTCCACCCCTTGCTCTGCCCCTTCCACCTGACCTGCCTCCAACCCTTGCTCTGCCCCTGCCACCTGACCTGCCTCCAACCCTTGCTCTGCCCCTTCCACCTGACCTGCCTCCACCCCTTGCTCTGCCCCTTCCACCTGACCTGCCTCCACCCCTTGCTCTGCCCCTTCCACCTGACCTGCCTCCACCCCTTGCTCTGCCCCTTCCACCTGACCTGCCTCCACCCCTTGCTCTGCCCCTTCTACCTGACCTGCCTGCGCGCTCTATCGCAGAAACGCGAGTCCATGCCAGTGAGGTGGTGTCCACGTGTTGGAGCCTGGCGCCCCTCATGGCCGCTGTGGGGGACGCATTCGACCTGCTGCGCACCGGCAGCCCCTCCCCCTTGCCCCTCACCACCTCCCCCCCTTCATTGCAGCAGCAGGATGATGAACAGCAGCAGCAGGTGCAGCAGCAGCAGGAAGAGGACAAGTTGTTCCAGCAAGCGCAACAGCTGCACCTCAGTGTGGCAGGTGAGGGAAAGCCAGGGGCTAGGAGAGGAGGGTGATAGGTGCAGAGGCATATGAGGATGTTTGCCTGCAGCCATGCCTTGGGATGGGGTTCGCTTGCTGTGGCTGAGGGAAAGGGAGAAGAGGCTAGTCTGCAACGGCTGAGATGGGTTGGGATGGCTTGCAGCGGCTGAGAGTGGGTGGGATGGTTTGCACTGGGTGGCAATGGCTAAGTGGCTGGCAGTGTCTAAACAGGGAGCATAGCATGTCGATGAGGTTGCCTATCCTGGCTGTGTGCAGGCCCACTGCTCATGGACTGGGCAGTGCTGCCAGGCGGTGGCTCAGGTGCTGACGTCCTGGTCAGTGGCCTGCTGCCCTGCCTCCACCGTACAGCTTTCCTGCAACGGCCAGAGGCACAAGGCTTCATGACCCGCATGTTCAGCAAGCTGCTCAACAGGCGAGTCTGCCGTCTACCAGGGTGCCGCAGCTTGCTTTTGAATGCCATGAGCTGTGTGCATTCATGTCGGTAGCTACATCATGCTGCTGCTGCTGCTGCTGGCCAGTTCCAACTGGGCCATTGTCACGTACTGACACCAGATTTCGCCACTAAAGTCACCGCTGCTGTTGCTGCTGCATGTTTGCTCTGTTGCGGCACGCAGCCTTGTGCCAGGCGGCAGTAGCAAGAGCAGCCTGATGGTGCGGGTGCTAGAGCAGTCGGGCCGCTTGCCCAGCCCCGCCATGACAGCATGGGCGGCGCGAAAGACCGCAGAGGCACGCAAGCTCTTTGAAAACGACAACACTTCGGGGGCCGAAGGCGACGCGCCCCATCCAGCCAATGCATCGGAAGATAACAACGACGAGAAGGGCAAGCCAAACAGCGAAGATTCGCGCGGCGATGTTGAAGCTCAGACTGGGAGCCCAAGTCCGCCACCGGCAGCGGCAGCGGCGGTGGCGGGACGCGAAGCTGCCGCTCGTCCCAAGTCAAACAGTCAAAGTTCGAGCGCCGACGCCAAATCTCAGACTGCAGGCCCAACTCCGCCACCGACATTGCCGTTGGTGGTGGCGGGACGCGAAGTTGCCACTCGCCCCGCGACAGTGTCCGACTCCGTGCTCTGGCTGCTTGGAGCAGAGGCGTTGTTGCAGCTGGTGCAGGTGCACGGAGTCCGGCCGGGATTCGACTGGTGGAGCTCGCTGCTGCAGCGGCTAGCAGACCACACGCCCCTCCATGTGAGTTCCCTGAGGCTGAGCCTTAACCCTCTGTATGAGCCCCAGGGAGCAGGGCAGGGTCAGGGGAAGGGCAGGGAGAAGGAGGAGGAAGTGGCATTGTTGCGCCACATCCGCACCCTTGCAGCCAGCCTGGCAGCGGAGGTGCTGTGAGGGCTGATAAGCACGCACGGGGCTGCAAGGGCTGCAACCCTGGCTCTGGCCCTGCACCCTGGCTCTGGCCCTGGTCTGTAAGAATATTCTCGCTGAGGTCCGCTGAGGTCTCCGCTGCAGGTCTCATGTGTTTTATATAGGTCCTGGTCCTGGCCCTCACTCTGACTTGTGGTTGCGCTGCTGGCTGTGCAGCTCTGGTCGCCACCAGGCAACAGTGCGGTAGGCGAGGGTGTGCTCACCGCTGGACCTGGGTCAGGGCAGGGTCAGGGGAAGGGCAGGGAGGAGGAGGAGGAGGAGGAGGTGGCATTGTTGCGCCACATCCGCACCCTTGCAGCCAGCCTGGCAGCGGAGGTGCTGTGAGGGCATTATGAGGCCGGGAAAGGGGGTGGCGGGTAAGTATAGTTGTGAGATAGCGAGGGGAAGGGGAGGGAGGGGTTTACAAGCTTGACCATGGCCAACTCCAAGGGCATAGAGCGTCCAGTGGTCTGTGCTGCTCAGTCCAGGGCAGCAAAGCTGTCTCAGTCAGGCAGGAAGGGCGGGAGGAAGGGCGGGAGGAAGGGAGGGGTGAGCTGGGGGGCTGTATGCAAGGTAGTGTGAATGGTATGGTCGTTGGCGACATGATGGTGTGAATCTCATGGCCAAGTCTCGGGCCTGCACAACTGTAACGAGCGGTTTAGTACTGTAGTAGCAGTGTTTCTTCCGATCTGCATGCCCAAACCCCACCTGGTCTGCCACAGGTCCTGATTGCCATACACAAATGACATGCGTTGCTTCACAAGTTCTACAAAGGCACTCCTTTACTGTGCATACTAGGCAACCGTCTACGTACAAAAGCAAGTAGATGGTGCTGGTGGGAGGCTCCAACATCATCAACGTTGGATCAGACTAAAGAAGCATACAGCCGTGCCTGCTTCCTGTTAGCATTCCGTTGTACGCCATTGTAAGCCACTGTACGGCCGTTGGTCAGTTGCCATCCAGCCACAGCTGCAGCAGCTGGCAGCTGCCACCCCAGCTGGCACCACCCTGGACAGCCTCCATGCCCACATCCTGGCCCTCAAGGCCACCTGGGACCCGCTGTGGGAGGAGTACCTCAAGCCACGCTGGCGCCGGCAGCGGTTGGCGCTGCACCATGCCCAGGAGCACGTCATTGAGGGCTTTTGCAAGAAGGTCTGACCTGACCTGACCTGACCTGACCTGACCTGACCTGACCTGACCTGACCTGATCTGATCTGACCTGACCTGACCTGACCTGACCTGACCTGACCTGACCTGATCTGATCTGACCTGACCTGACCTGACCTGACCTGACCTTGACCTGCAGGTGCTGACATGCCGGACCTGAAGTGGCGTGTCACGCCAGCACCTGACCTGACCAAGACCTGACGGGGGGTCGCGGTGTTCCTGCCGGAGCGGGCAACTTCAGCCAGGCCTGGCGTGGACAGGCGGGGGCGGCCTGCCGGGCGGGGTTTCGCAAGGTGGCTGAGCAGCCCAGCAGGCCCAGCACCGGATCCCAGGCTTGACAGGCTTGCCTGATCGTGACATGACGTTCCTGCAACAGCCGTGTAAGCTCGTCCTGTCCTGACTGCCCTGCCAGCCTTGCCTGAGCTGCACCTGCCAGACCTGACCTGCCCTAGGCCCGCATGACCTGGGTACCTGCCCAGCAGGCCAGGTCATGACCTGACCGGCCTGACTTGCCTGCCCAGCCTGGAGCGTGCGTCACGCTGAAGTGCCTGCCTGCGGGGCCTGAAGTGGCCTGCCATGAGGTGCCTGCCCAGACCCCCCTGCCTGCCCTCCGCCCTGCCGCCCAGCCGCCGCCTTGCTCAGGACCTGCCCCTGTCCCAGCCCAGGAGCCGACCGACCTGCCGCCTGCCGCCGCCTGCCCAGGACCAGCCGCCCTGCCCAGCCGCCCGACCTGGCCCAGTGCCGACCGACCGCCAGGCCGCCGCCCATGGGGCAGGTGGCTGGACCGGGACCTACCAACCGCCTGCCTGAACTTCCAGCGCATTGCGGGACCGAGCAAGCAGCGCCGCCTTGGAGCTGCCTGCAGCTGGACCTGACCTGACGGGCCCTGCCGCCGCCGTTGGCACGGACGTGACCAGCAGCGCTGACAAGCCTGGTCAATGACCTGCCTGCCCGACAGGTCAGGCAGAGGCTGCACCGGGCCTGCAGACGTGACCGGCGGGGCATTGACCTGGTCGGGCCCGCAACAATGCGTAGGCCCTAGTAGTTTGCACAGGCCTGTCAGCCTTACACAAGTATTCAAGCTGATGGTTTGATGAGGTGCGCAGTGGTCTAGGGGGAAAGACGTGCCACCGGTGTGGGGGCTGCAGTCATCAAGGGTGCGATCGAGGCTACCACAACTTGAGTGTAGTAGCTGAGTGAGATTACCCACAGCCCAACATGTTGTTCCGTGTTGAATAAGTTGTGTTGAGCTGAAGAAGCATCACACCTAGGGCGGAGCTAGACATGGTGGGCACTAGGCAAGCTAGCAGTAGCCTTTACAATAGTGAGCTCGCTACCTGTGTCGACTCAACAACTCTTGCTGTATTATGGAGCAGCATGAGGGCGGTAGGGTCCACAAGTTGTTTGAGATTGCTATTGCATGGGTAAGTAAGTTAGTGCGGGCGCTTGTCTGCATTGAGCTGTCCGCACAATGTATGTCGATTTCCTTTTGTTTTCATTTGCTAGATACGCCACATGGAAGACAAGAGATCGACTGATGTATGCATGGTGAGTTCACCTTTGTAACATGAGTGCGGATTTCACACTGAATCTGAACTCAGCACTCCATGCCACCTAGGGTAAGCCGCTCGCTCCACCTACACCCTCCTTCATTCACAAGCCACCGCTTACAAAGCGGCTCACATGGCTCACATGCGTAGCCCAGCTTGCAGTCGTGCAACCATGCATGCATGCACAGCTCAACGCGGCACAGCATGCGCTGCTCAATTGTACCTATCCCTCAGCTGTTGTTGTGGTTGTTGCTGCCTCACGCTGTTGGCTTAGCTGCAAGTCATCTGCGGCTATGCAGCCATCCGTATCACACTCACCGCCATGGCCCCAATCCCAATCAATGCGTTCAATGTGACTAACCATCGCTGTCATCCTTACCTTCATCATTACAAGAAGTTCTGCCGGCCTTTTGCTTGACACCCGGCACCATGGGCAAGACGGCAAAAGAGTGAGATATCAAAACTGAAAAACCCTTGTTGCTCAGCTTCATCATCCTGGCCCTGGTCGTGGTCCTGAAGGTCTTAGGTATGCTTGGCTGGCTCACCCTCCCCCTCCCCCCCTCCCTCCCTCCCCCCCTCCCCCCCTCCCCCCCTCCCCTCCTCCTCTCCTCTCCCCTCCCCTCCCCCCCACCCCCACCCCCCACTCCGCCCCGCCTGCAGCGCTTGCAGCCCACAGGCCTCACAAGCTCTTGGCTGCCAGGACCTTGGAGGTGAGGGCGGTGATGGTGGTGTGGGCGGCCAGGGCCAGGGCAGCGGCCAGGCCTAGGGCCAGCCATCTTAATCTGGAGAAGGCTGCCATGTCACTGCACCATAACCACCAGCCAGCAGCAGCAGCAGCAGCAGCAGCAGCAGCAGCAGATGAGCAACAGCAGCAGAAGATGATCAGGGGCAGCAGCAGCACAAGATGATCAGGGGCAGCAGGTAAGCAGCAGCAGCAGCAGCAGGTGAGGGGGGTTGGGGCTGTGCCACGATGGTTGGGGTGAGGTTGGTGAGATTGCTGAGGGTGCGGGCACAGGGGCTGGTCACAGCGCTGGCCCCCCTGACCTGAGGCAGTGCTGGGGCAAGGAGTCCAGGGCCTTGGACAGCGAGGTCGTGAAGATGGCTGGCTGGGTGTGGCCAATGCCCTCCTCATACACGGAGAAGAAGCGTTGCTGCAATCACGCAGTCAAACATCACACCATCACACCCACCACATGATCTTGGCCTGCCCCACACCCCCACCCTGGACCCTAGTAGGCGCCCCCCTCCCAGCCCCCACCCCCTCCCCACCTCCTCCCTCCGCCCCCACCTCCTCCCTCCCCCCTCCCTCCTCTCCCGTCATGTTGCCTAGCGGACCTCAAAGTCTTTCCGGGCCGCTTCCCGCCTGCTGGCTGCCTCCTTCACGGCCCGGAGCCGCGGGTCGTTTGCGGCCATCGCCTCGTATCCTTTGCCGCCCTTGCCCCGCCGCTCAAACGCGGTTTGCAGGGAGGCTATGTCAGCCTGCCCATAGCACCCAAGGCCAGGTGGGGGGAGGCAGGGCGGGGGGTGGGCAGGGCACAGGGGGGTGGGCAGGGCACAGGGGGGTGGGCAGGGCACAGGGGGGCTTGAGGGAGGAGGGGTGGGGCAGGAGGGGGAGGGGAGGAGGGGTGGGGGAGGAGGGGGAGAGGAGGAGGGGTAGGGGAGGAGGGGTAGGAGAGAAGAGGTAGAGGAGCAGGGGCAGCAGAGGAGGGAATCGAGTAGTGCTGGGCAGTGTTGCCCAGATGCCCAAATGCCTGAACCAGGGGGGGGGGGGGGGCAGTCAAGGCAGCCAGAGCAGCTCTTCGCCTCCTCCTCCTCAACCATCACCAGCACCCCCACCACCCCTACCACCTTCACCTACCCCTGTACCCCTCTCCTATCCCCCTCCTCCTACCTGGTCCTTAGTCAGGGCTTCTCTTAATGCCAGGGCCGGGGTCTTTGCCTGCATGGCCTCCTCCGGGGAGGAAGGGGGGCTGCCATGGGGGGGGGAGGGGCTGGGGGCGGGCTGGGTGCCGTCTATCAATGCGTTGAGCACTATCTGCACAGGCAGCAGGTCGGGGCTGGCCTCACCCCCCAAGGCTTGCACAGCATCACGGACATCTCCCAGACTGAGCTGGCGCAGCAGTCAAGGTCAGCAAGCCACATGGAGCGCATGAGAGCATGGAGTGCATGGTGGCATGGTGTGTCTTGCCGGTGTGACCTACACGTGTGACCCAAGGGTGTGACCTACCTGGTATTCCTCAAAGGTCAACTCAGCGTGGGCATCATGGCTGCGGGCGTCGATGTACTGCAGCACGCTCTCTACCGCCTCCACACGCTTGCTGACCAACCACAGCTCCTCCTCCTGCAGCAGCAGCACCAGCAGCAGCAGGGTGCAGCCAGGGGCGTTGGGGGGGTAGGGAGGGGGGTGGGGGGTGGGGGGTGGGGGGGTGGGGGTGTGAAAGGACTGGCATGGGCTGGGGGGCAGGGTGTGTGGTTCCCCCCCCGGTGTGTTGCGCACCGTGCGCCTGCGCTGCTCCTCCACCTCCTGCAGGCTGCGTGTGGCCCTCTCATGAGCCTCCTGGGCTGCGGGGATGTGCAGCGCTGAGCCCGCCCGGGCAGCCGTGGCGGACAGGGTGGAGGCGTGCCGGGTGGCGTTGTCCACTGACTGAGCACCAGGGGGAGGGGCAGGGGGGGCAAGGGGGCAGGGGGAGGGGGGGGGCTGACTGAGGAGCTGGAGGCGGGGGAGCAGGGGGGTGGGGCAGGCGGGAGGGTGACTGGGGGGCGGGTGAGGGGGAGGCAAGGAGGGGGAGGTGCTGGTGGAGCCTGCAGCCTGGCGGTGGGTGGAGTTGCACAAGCTAAGCAATGCACAGTAAAAGCTGCAAAACAGGGGCAGGGACAGCAGCAGCAGCAGCAGCAGCACAGCCGCATGGGTCAGACAAGCAGGGGGCGCCCCTGACCCTGACAGCCCCCCCACGCCCCCCGTGCCCCCAATCGCACCACCTCATGTCAGCCACCTGCTTTGCCGCTGCCATCTGGTTGCGCATGTCCTGCAGCAGGTGCTGGGCATGGCGGTGCAGGCGCCCCACCCTCTCACGGATCAGGTCCTTGTCCTGAAACAGCCATGGCACCCACACACGTGTAAACCAACACACACACACACACACAAACACATGTATAATCTAACCTAGAATACTATTCCATAGGTACTCTATATATGTGAGTAAAACTAGTATTTGGGGACGCTGAAAGTAGGGTTAAGCCGGCTGGCTGACTGACTGAGCTCTAAGCAGCCCTGATAGTATCGGTGCAGCAGCAGCAGCAGCAGCAGCAGCAGCAGGGTGCTGGATGGATACCTGGTGCAGCATGCTGAAGGTCTGAGTGCGCAGCTCAGCGTGGGCGCTGGTGCCTTGAGCGGTGGCGGCTATCAAGTCGTCCATCTCGTTCAGCCGGAAGAACACCTGCAGCAGCCAGTGGGGCGAGGTGGGGTGGAGCGGGGTGGGGCGGAAAGGGAGGGGGGAGGGGAAGGAAGTGGAGAGGGGGAAGAGGCGGAGGAGTGGGGAAGAGGCGGAAGAGGGGGGAGAGGGGAGATGGGAGGGAGGAGGTGGGATGGGGGTGCAGCTGTGAGGGTGGGGGGGCACCTGCGTGAGCAGCTCATCGTGCTTGACCTTTGTGACTGCCTCCTCCAGGTGAGCGATGCGCACCGCAGCCTCCGCCATTACACAGTGCGTGCCAATGTCTGACGCTGCCTGCAAGCACACGCAAGCATGGCCGCTCACGCCAAGACCTGGCGGTGGGAGAGTCTTCACACTGCTGTGCGCTGTGTTTCACTGTGCAGGTGGTTGGGGTAGGTTGGGGTGGTTGGGGTGGTTCGGGCTAGGGGGGTGCTGCTGTGCCCCAGGGGGGTAGTCCACCCAGGGCGGGTTACAGTCAGGGAGGCTGGGGTGGCTCTGCAGCTGGCTGGGCTCATCACCACCACCACCAGGGCTGATGGCTGCGACTGGGCCCTACCCTGCAGCCTGTCGCCCATGCGGCACCCCATGCAGTCCTCCCCCCCATGCATCATGCAGGCAGGATCTGAGGCACAACAGGGACCCTCACCCCCGCTGCTCCTGCTGGTGCTGCTGGGGCTGCCAACGCGCCAGCCATGCTGCCCATGAGGCACCACACAGACAACGGCTGGCCTGGCCTGGCCTGGCGGTGTGGGAGGAGCTGCCAACAGGGGTGCTTGGCTGGCCTGGAGCCCACTCCTCCCCTCACGCTGCACCTGCCTGCCTGCCTGCCTGCCTGCCTCTGCCCAGGGATGGTACGACCCCTGGCAGCCGCTGAGCTCAGCTGGGCTGGGCTGGGCTTCAGCTGATGTGGGCTGGGCTGGGCTGGGCTGGGCCAGAGGCTGGGGCGGGGGCAGTGGCGGTGGCGCTGGTGGTCTGCCGTCCACTGCCCTCACCTGGTCCAGCAGGCCCACAGTGCCCAGGGCTGCCAGCCCCAGTCCCACCAGCATGGCGGTGCGCATGGGCAGGGCCAGGCCTGCCGCCACACGTGCCAGCGGCCTGGCCTTGCTAGGCCCCTCATACTGACCACCCAGGTTCAGCGTGTTGGTCACCAGGGTCAGGGCAGAGCTGCTGAGGGGCAGGGGCAGACCGGCCGTCACCCAGCCCCCCACCCCTAGAAGGGCACACCACCACCCCAGCGCCTGCATGGAGCATGCAAGCATGCATGCATGGAAGATTCTGCCAGGGCTGCTCAGGGCACACAAGCTACGCAGGTGCCAGAAACCATTTCAGGGAAGGGATGGGTTGCTGAGAGGACCTTCAGGAGGGCAGTGTCCCTCCCCCTCCCCCCCCCCTCCTCTGCTTTCCCCCTTCCCCCACTCCCTGGCCACAAGCAGGCAGGCGGTCTTAGGACAACAACATCATCATCTTGCTATGCCCTCCTTCCACATTCTCCCCCATCTACCTCTCACCCCCCCATCCCCAACCCCCCATCCACCCACCACCCTCCATGCACCCCCCCACCCCCTCACCTGGCCATGGGCTGAGGTGGTGCTAGTGAGACCCTTGCTGACTGCAACTAAAAGCAGGCCGCTGACCTGCAGCACACACAGTGTCAGTGCCAGGCTATGGGCACATCAACATGTCTGCAGGGCCACGTCCTGCTGGGTACGGGGGCAGCAGGGGCAGCAGGGTAGAGGGGAGGGAATGGGCAGGCACAGGGACAAGGTTCAGGGTCCAGGTCGCTCCCCACCCTCCCCTGGCTCACCAGCAGCAGGGAATACGCCGCCATGCTTGCAATGTCCCAGCCCGCATGCCGCCGCCGCTTGCGCCGGCCCCCCTGGCCTCCTTCTGACCCTGCACCCGCGTCCAGGTGCTGCCCGCTCACACCCCATAAACCTAGCACAGCTTGTCGAGGGTAGGGGGGTCCAGGCTAGGGGCCAGGGCCGCAGGGTCGCTGGGTTCGGGCAAGTCGTGCGGCGCGCGGCAATGTGGCGCTCCAACTGTTGGCCTGGCTGGCTCACACCGCTACAATGGTGCCAATAGTGCCAGCAAAAATGGCTAGTGGTGCAAGCTGCGAACAGTGTTTGTATTTTCGCTGCGCAACTAGCTGGGGCATCACGCCCTCCCTACAGCCTGCCTCCCGCTGGTGTCGGCCGTGGCGCGCGAGCTGTTCATCGTCCTGTGCCTTCGCGCACCTGAGGGACTGCCAGCGTGCCATGAGTGTTCAGCAGCGTCCTTCAGCTCTGCGGGTGCGAGCAAACCCAGTGATGTATGCCGGGCGCGACCTGAAAGGCTGCCAAGGTATAAGTCCGAGGCTGCACTGTTTTGTACATGCCCCTATCTGCGAGCGCCGTGCTCTGCGATGCTTCTGACTCGATGCTTACTGTGTCGCTGCTCGATCGTCTGTGCACAGAACGGCATCATCGCGCCGGGACGTTACGCTGCACAGCACTTGTAGCAAGTCCCACACACGCTTGCTCGATTCACTGCTGCAGCCAGCCTGCGTCCGTGTGCGCGCGCGAGAGCGGTGTGTTGCGGCTGGGGCTGGGGCTGGGGCTGGAACTACGACCGTGACTGGCTGTTCTCAGATTGTGGACTGAGACAGGCCGTGTCAGTGTGCCTCCCTCCAGCTGTTGACGACAGGTTGTTGAGCTCGGGGGTCCGGGCGCGAGGACCCATGCCGGCCGCGCGGTCGCATGCTAAGGAAACATTTCCCCTGACCTTGTCAGCTTGCAAGCGCAGTATATATTCTACCTTTCTGTCGCCTTTTAATCGCATCAAACGGCACAGTGTCGGTACTAACTAACCGCCAGCATTATATCGAGCCCGAGGTCCTCACTGATGCAATTCACAGCACCCTCTTCATTGACCCTGCGGACAACATGTGCCTAAGTCGTGCAGCCCACCAACTAGTGATCTATGCTTCATAGCAGCAGTGTAGACCGCCGCCAATCTTCCCAAGCTAAGAACCCAAACACGCTCGCCAGCAGTGTCGCCAGCGCCAGCCCGTCGAGCAGTTGGACCGCGAGTCGGCTCCCGCTCCCAGGTACAATCGTGACAAGCCCACTGCTGGCTGGCGGGCTGCCTTCATCTCCATCGCCGTCCTTTCCGGGCTCCTCCGCTCTTTTAGCCACACCTGTTGGGGCACCTTCCGGCTCCGCGCCAGAAGGGGCCGTAGTCTCGGCGCCTTGGGGCGCGGGCGAATACTCCACACCTGCACCAGTCTCGCCGGCACACTTCAGGTGGAAGGCCACATCCGCGCAGCACGAAAGCCTGTGGTGCCACTTACCCGCCGCTGCGAGCAGGGTTTTCAGGTGCGCGACCTCTGCTGCCAGTGCTTCGCGAGTGCTCTTCTCGGCCTTCAACAGCTGCTGCAGGCGCTCGGCACTCAGGCGCTGGTTGACCTGTGTAGCACGCACCCCAGGGCAGGGCAGCGTGCTGGCGTAGCCGATGAGGTAAGGCCATGCTCTGCCCCTGCCCCTGCCCCTGCCCCTGCCCCTGCCCCTGCCCCTGCCCCTGCCCCTGCCCCTGCCCCTGCCCCTGCCCCTGCCCCTGCCCCTGCCCCTGCCCCTGCCCCTGCCCCTGCCCCTGCCCCTGCCCCTGCCCCTGCCCCTGCCCCTGCCCCTGCCCCTGCCCCTGCCCCTGCCCCCTGCCCCTGCCCCTGCCCCTGCCCCTGCCCCTGCCCCTGCCCCTGCCCCTGCCCTGCCCCTGCCCCTGCCCCTGCCCCTGCCCCTGCCCCCTGCCCCTGCCCCTGCCCCTGCCCCTGCCCCTGCCCCTGCCCTGCCCCTGCCCCTGCCCTGCCCCTGCCCCTGCCCGCTGCCCCTGCCCCTGCCCGCTGCCCCTGCCCCTGCCCTGCCCCTGCCCCTGCCCCCTGCCCCTGCCCCTGCCCCCTGCCCCTGCCCCTGCCCCCTGCCCCTGCCCCTGCCCCTGCCCCTGCCCCTGCCCCTGCCCCTGCCCCTGCCCCTGCCCCTGCCCCTGCCCCTGCCCCTGCCCCTGCCCCTGCCCCTGCCCCTGCCCCTGCCCCTGCCCCTGCCCCTGCCCCCCTGCCCCTGCCCCTGCCCCTGCCCCTGCCCCTGCCCCTGCCCCTGCCCCTGCCCCTGCCCCTGCCCCCTGCCCCTGCCCCTGCCCCTGCCCCTGCCCCTGCCCCTGCCCCTGCCCCTGCCCCCTGCCCCTGCCCCTGCCCCTGCCCCTGCCCCTGCCCCTGCCCCTGCCCCTGCCCCTGCCCCTGCCCCTGCCCCTGCCGCCTGCCCCTGCCCCTGCCCCTGCCCCTGCCCCTGCCCCTGCCCCTGCCCCTGCCCCTGCCCCTGCCCCTGCCCCTGCCCCTGCCCCTGCCCCTGCCCCTGCCCCTGCCCCTGCCCCTGCCCCTGCCCCTGCCCCTGCCCCTGCCCCTGCCCCTGCCCCTGCCCCTGCCCCTGCCCCTGCCCCTGCCCCTGCCCCTGCCCCTGCCCCTGCCCGGTGACCTGCAGTTTGCAAGTCAGGCCCTTGGCGCGTGCCCCAAACCGCAAGGTGGACAGCGTCTCAGCTGCGTTGTCCATTGCAGGCGAACAGCAGCAGATCAGCACCGTACGGGCAGTCCCCCCCTGCAGCCAGCAGCCAGCAGCTGTTTGAAGCCAACACAGCAAGCATTAGGAACCGGCAGCTTGGCGTACTAAGCTGCCAGCAGCAGCCAGCTGAGCCAGCAGCATCAAGACAGGTGCAGGCACTGCCCACAGGCTGATGAGCAGACCCTGCACTGCTGGGCAGTGGGTAGGCCAGTGTGTTCGGAGCTGCCTAGCAATGCCCAGCTAGCCAAGCCAGGCTCATGGCTGCACGGTGTGAAACAACATCGACAACAACTGCTGCTGCTGCAGACAGGCTGGTGGGCTGGTGGCCACTGTGAAGGTGAAGGTGGAGGTGGGGGCTGGAGCCACTGCCTGGGCCCACTGCCTGGGCCCGTGAGCTGCCAAGGGCCTGGGCAGCAGGAGCAACGGAAGCAAACGTTGTGCGATGATGAGTGACATGGCAGGGCCGGCCCTGAGGAGCTTCAGGCGTCAGCAGCCACCCCTGAGGACCCTGAGGCCCCGGCACCCTCCCCTAACCCCCGGGGCAGGCACCGGGAGTGCCGCAAGCAGGGTTGCCGTGCCGGTCCGGGCTGGCCCCGCCATACGCCAGCTGGCATGGCCCTGGCCTGCACCTATTGAGCCGTGGCTGATGAGTCACACTTACACCCGGCCTTGACTAACCGATCTTGCCTAACCGACTTTGCCGAACCACTCAAACTTGTACCCTGTCAGGCCCAGCACCCAGACAGAAGCAGGGGCATCACCCCACCCACCACCCCTACCTCCCAACCTCCTTACCCCCACACCCCCGACCCTACCTGCCCCCCCATGACCTGCACCCTGACCCTGCCTGCAGCGCGCACCAGTGAGTCCTGCAGCATGCGGGTGAGCTTGGAGTCCCGGTAGGGCACGTGGCGCGCTGCTGCTGAGGCGTCCGTCAGCGCATAGATCACATTGGCTAGGCAGCCTGGGCAGCGAAGCAGCATGAGCAGGGCGGGCGGGCGGGCGGGCAGGCGGGCAGGTATGGTACTGGAATAGAAGGTACAGGTGGGAGGGCATTTAGACAAGTGTTGGTGCAGGGCGTCAAGCCACGATGCAGGTATGGCATGCAGGCAGGCAGCTAGTAAGGCAGCAAGAGGAGTAAGAAAGGTTGAGGAGCAGGTGAAGCAGGAGGGGGGCTGCCCTGACCCAGCTGCCCTGGCACTGCTGCCCGACTGCCCAGCTGCCCAGCTGCCCTGGCCCTGCTGGCCTGACCCACTGAGGCTCTTGTTGATTAGGGCGCCCTCTGCTAGGGTGCTGCCGGCAGCGCCAGTCTTGCTGGCCCGCTCACTGCCCGCCAGGTCCACCAGCACCAGCTTGCCCAGACGCGCCTGCCAGGGGGGCGGCCATGGGGCAGGGCACGCAGGCAGGCAGCGATAGGCGGGCTGGTAATGGGATGATGGCATGGTGAAGTGGCGCATGGAAGGCTACAGCCATGATGGGTGCTTGTTGTACACGGCTGCAGCTACAGTACACAGCGTCAGCGACCACGTAGGAGGGCATGAGATCCAGCACAGCTCAGCTCCCTCCACCTCACCCCATCTCCTCGCCCCTGCACCTCACCCCTCCAGCTCCCGCCACCACCCCACCCCTTGCACCCATATCCCCAGTGGCTTTCCTTGGCCTCTTCCTCTCCCCCTCACCTCCTGCCCAACAAGGGTGACCCCCCTTGACCCACCTCGCCTGATGGCATGGATCGCTCCACATTCACCGTCACCACGCAGTGGCTGCGGCTAGACTCGCTGTTCATGGCAGTGGCTGCGCGGCACGCACCACCATCAGGGGCGAGGGCCTGGGTGCAAGGTCACACTTGATGGCGCAAGGGGTGGGCAGGAGGCGAGGCCGAGAGCACAAGGGGCAGCATTGGGATCAGGGCGAAGGGCACAATTCAGTGGGGCGCCGGCCATGTCTTTACGAGACGGAGTAAAGAGGGTTAATAACGGCTCAAGCCGTGTGCACGGATGCTGCGATGGAAGAATTGGCTGCACTGACCAAGGCCGCGCACCCGCCACAGAGCGCCCGGATAGACCGGCAGCCATCAACGTCGCCAGCTCGTCTTCGCCGCATACCTCCACCTCCGTTGCACCTGCGTGGACCACCGCCATTCACTCTTCACACGCCGGGTCGGGCGACGGCTGTGGGGCGAATGGCCAGCGAGAGCACCATATACCATCGACATACACGCCGCGAACAGGGTCCGTCTTGACTTGCAGGTTATCACGTCCCGCGCTGTCCAGCAGGCAGCGGATACGCTCGCAGTAGATCTCCACCACGCTCAGAGTTACCTGCACCCGCATTCCAGGGTTGTCGCACCGGCCGTGCTCCGCGAAGCAACCGCGGCGATGGTGCTGTTTGCTGCCCATGACGGTGCTTGCTGGTGCGTTTCCTGATGTGCGTACTAGTATGAGGGTTGAGGCTAGTGTTGATCATGCGCGTTGTCTGAACTGCCTGGCTACCTTAAACAAGGCTCCATGCTGGGCTGCTGCGCCCGCAATGCCCTGGCCCAGGTGGGCGATGGAGCGTGGCACAACCCCCCTCGCTGTCTCGTCTGCCATGGACCCCTGGCAGGCAGGCAGGTACACCCATGGTTGAGGTGCAGAGCTGGGGCAGCAGCAGGGCAGCAGGGGCAGCAGGGTCACCTGGGCCGGCAGGGGTAGCAGAGCCGGCAGGAGCGGCAGGGCCAGCAACATGTGGGATTGTGCTGGTGTGCGAATGGTCGTGCGTGGGCATCTGGCTGGACAAAGGCTGAGGAGTGACTATGAAGCGGAGGGGTTGCTCTGCAGCTGTGGTTTTGAAGGTGTGGCTCCCTGGCTGCTGGCTAGCCAGCATCCCTCTATGACTGCCCTAGCTAGCACACTTCATGCATGAAGCATTAGCAGCTGAAGCAGCTACTTGCTAGGTGCATTCAAGCTAAAGAGCATGCATGCATGCATGCTGACAGAATTGGGGAGCATAGGCTTGCCAATGTTGACCCCATGTGAAGCGCTCACACTGGGCACTGCGCTGGTGGCTAGTCACTCACGAACAAGGTGTGAGTCTTGCCGGAACCAGTTTGCCCATATGCAAGGACTGCGCCGTTGTAGCCGGCTAGGGCAGCATCTACCACAAAAGCTAAGTCGTTGAATACTTCAGCCTGGGTGGCTGTCTCTCCTGTGCAGCGAGGATAGCCTAGATCATAGGGCGCCAAGCGCCATGATCTGAGGTAATAAGGGTGGACGCAGTGCTGAGAAGGGCGCACCGTAAGCCTGATCGAATGTAAAGGCGGTCTCCACATTGTCAGTTCCAGTAAACCCTACGGCGCCTCCGTGCCGGTCCAGAGTGATGCAGCTACCACCCTGCTCTCTAGCGTTCCTGGGCCTGAGGCGGATGCGGACTGTTGTTGGTACTAATTCCTGAGACGCCGGCTCCATCTTCAAGAACCGGCCTGATCCGAGGTGGGCCCCGTGCGCCGTCCCACTTGTGCCCACCAGTGACGACGCAGCTCCTTGCCCCTAAGAAGTCGCCACAGACACGAGGCATCGCTACCCATCATTTTGTAACCGAATGCGATTTGAATTCACTGTGGCACATCGAAGACGCCATTGAGGCCTGTACTGCGCGACCCACCAGGAGCAATGGTCAAGAAGTCTGCCCGTATTGCAGGCTCGGTCCGAAAGAGCCTGAAAGAGGCGTCCGAGTGAGTGCACGCCTCTCTCGCTGGGTAAACAAATCTCAATATGCTTCAACTGGGTCTGCTCTATTCTCGCTGGGTTCTAAATTGCGCAGCTCTGACTCTGATTCGGAGGAAGAGCTGGTTGCAGCCTCGGATGACTCCTCCGAGAATGACAGAGACGAGCAACCCGCCAAACGATCCCGCAAGGTAATACACCACAGCAGGGCGCAGCAGGGGCAGGTCAGCCAGCCCACTTGTGCTTCTGCTCCTCCAGGCTGCTGCGCCCAAGCCGGCTCCAGCTCCCATCGCGCTTACCCTCACGCCCACCGCAGCACCTCCCACCACCCCAAAGAGGAAGAAAGGCGTACCCGAGCCCAGCATCAAGGACTTGAGCCTCCTAGGCATGTGGCTGCACCTTAGCCTCAGGAAGGAGCAGGCAGCTGACGCAATACTGACATTGACCTGGTGCACCTGCAGAGGTGCTGGTCAAAGTGCCTGGAGCCGCAGCCACAGCAGCCAAGGTGGGCTAGTGGGGGCAGCGCAGCAGGTGCTAGCCTAACACAGCCCACCAGCAGCAGCATAATACATGCCAGCTGGCATGCAGATGCCGTGACAGGCAGTGCCATGTAGTCACAGCAGGTTGACAAGCTATGCGACTGACGCCTACCATGCCAGTGTCATCCACAGCTACCAGCTCAGCAGCAGGGTATGTCAGGCGCAGGTGTGGACAGCCTGGCTGCTGTGTGCTGACAAAGCCTCCAAGGACTAGTGTGACATTTAGGTTGTAGGAGTGAAGTTGCAGCAGTCAGATGCAGCCCTGCCCTCCACAAGGCCCATTACAGTCTAGCCAGTGCTCCACACTGCTGCGGGCGCAGGGGCAGGCGCAGGGGCAGCAGGGGCAACAGCAGCAGCAGCAAGGGCAGCAGGAGGGGCAGCAGCAGGAGCAACAACAGCAGGCTAGGACAGTGTCAGGAGCCTGCAGCTTCCTCCTGCCTGGCCCCCACAGGGCCTCTGCCCTTGACTGTGCAGGAGTGGGCTGCCAGGTACGCCCAGGCTGCCTGCCCCGCCACTGCCGAGCTGCTCACCCTGCTGGTCCAGGTGGGCCCAGTGGGCAGCAGGGCAGGACAGCAGGTGACGGTGGTTTGGTGCTGCCAGTGCCATGCGCCTGACCCGCCCCCCGCCCCTGACCCCTGACTAGGTGGCCGGGGCGTTCCACACAGTGACAGAGGAGGAGGTGGAGGAGGGCGACGTGGAGGGCCTGGTGAACAGGCTGGCAGCAGGGGTCAAGGAGGTGGGTGGGGCTGGGTGCTTGAAGAGGAGCTGGGTGGGAGGTGGACGAGGGTGGGTGGAGAGGGGAGGGGTGTAGGGAGGTGGGTGGGGAGGTGGGTGGGTGGGGTGGCCGGGACTCAAGCTGTAGGGTGGGTGGAGAGGGGAGGGGCAGCGGTCAGGGTGCTGGGTGTACAGCGGGTCAGGTGGGCTGCTGTGTTGCGGGGTGGGTCTGGTGGCCCTGGGAGCGTGGGGTAGGGGTTCATGGTCTGTCTTTGTGAGGGTCAGGGCTAATGTGGTCACACTGTGTCCCAGATGTCACACCTGACAGCTCACCTGCCAGAGTGTCCACCTGCCTGTCTGCCTGTCAAGTGCCCACCTGCCTGCCTCTGTGCCTGCCTACCCTCCCCTGCCTTCACCCTCCTTACTCATGCTTGTCTTGCCTGCCTGTGAACCCTGTGAACCCTGCACTCTTGTGTACCCCGCTCTTGTGTACCCTGCTCTTGTGTGCCGCTCACATGGCGCTGGCCGTGCTGGTTGCAGCATGGGGGGGCGGACCCTCTGAGGGACAGGCGCAGCGCCAAGAGCCTGAGCGCCAGCTTCCCTGCCTTCTGGTCAGTCGGCCACACAGCTGCAGCCACCCCTGACCAGGCCAGAGCCAGCATGAGGCAGATCAGCCAGCATCAGCCAGCATGAGGCAGATCAGGGCAGCAGCTCACATGTCACAATCGGAGGGGGAGGGTAAAGGAGGAAGTGGATTGAGGTGGGTAAGGGGGAGGGTGGAGGAGGAGGAGTCGGGTGGATGGGAAGGTGGAGGAGGAGGAGGAGGAGGAGGGTGGCACTGCGAGCTCACGCAGCTGCTTGTGTGCTGCAGGCGTGCGTTTGTGAAGGAGCTGCATGATGCGGAGGCACTGCTGGGCAGGTCCGAGGACTTTGCGCTGGACAAGGTGCTGCACACAGTCTTCTCCCTCAGTGGGTGAGTCAGCGCCAGGCCCTGCACCAGGAACCCTGCCCTGGCGGTCCTCCTGACGGGCCATGAGCAGGGCACTGCAGGGCGGGGCGAGGCAGGGCAGGGAGGGGCGGGGCAGGGCATATGGCATGGCATGAGGCGTCACATGCTCAGCACAGCGCGTCACTGCTCCCCCTCACCACCACTGCACTCTGCCTTGACTCCTGTCACTACCCTCGCACGCTGTCCCATGCTGCCTAATGTCCCCGCAGCTCCAATGTGCGTGCCTTCCGCCTGGCCGCCACCCTCGCCGCCGCTGCCCTGGTGACGGCCCTGGTGGGGGTGCGCCTGACCGTGACAGCAGCCATGAGCCACGCACAGTTCCAGAAGGAGGCCGAGGAGCGCAAGGGCAGGGCGGCGCAGGCGGTGAGGGACAGGGCTCGCCTCCCTCCCCCTGCTGGCCACACTGCCCCTGGCGCTGCTGCTACCCTCTGCTGCTGCCACCTGCTGCTGGCCACCTGCTGCTCCTCCTGGTGCTGCTGCTGACCTCCTGCTGCTGGGCTACGCTGACCTCAATACCATGTCAGCCTGCACACCCACCCCAGCACTCGCCCCGTCCCTGTGCAGGCTGTGCTAGGGACCTTGAAAGCCAACGTGGACAGCTACCACCGCCAGGTACTACCTCCATCCCCTCCCCTTCCTCCCCTCCCACTCCTCCCCTCCTCCTCCCGCCCTCCCCATCCTCACCTCTCCTCCCTCTCCTCCCCTCCCTCTTCTCCCCTCCCCCTCCTCCCCTCCCCCTCCTCCCCTCCCTCTCCTCCCCTCCCCCTCCTCCCCATCCCTCCTCCCCACCCCTCCTCCTCTCATCCATCACCTATTCTCTTCCACATCTTGCTGTGGCCTGCAGCCTGTTGTCTTTCTGTGTGCACACCACCCACCCCTTCACTGCCTGCCTGCATGACCATCGTCTAGTTCAGGGCTGGGGGCCTGCCCACTCCACTGCCTCAACATCTGCATGATGAGCTGGGGGCGTGGGGGGCCTGCCTCATGTGGTTTGCGTGTCGCAAAGCTGCTAGCCGCATCCTGTGCCTGCTGGCAGGTGGAGGGCCTCAGTGCCATCATTGACAACGTGGTCAACACCGTGTTTGGTGTCAGGTTCAGGTGGGCTGCGGAGGAAGGGCTGGGTGTCAGGGGCTGTGTTAGGGTTAGGCGGCCAGTGTCAGGGCAGCAGGGCAAGCGTGTTTATCAGCCGACAGGCAGCCTGATGCTCTCTATTGCTCTATTGCTTGCTCATCTCGCAGTGCTGAGTGCTTGTCTCTGCACTTGCCTGCCCAGTCACCTGCCCGCCGTCCTGCCTGCCCACCACCCACCCCTGCCCTCCTGCTCTACCCCGGCCTGCTGCCCCCTCACCCCCAGGGACACTCAGGCTGACATCAGAGGCCTGGTGATCCGCGCCATCGGCTCCTGGCTGCTGCAGGACCCTGTCCACTTCCTGGTGGATGCGCACCTCAAGTACCTGGGCTGGGCGCTCAGTGACAGAGTCAGTGCGGGGCCAGGGGCAGGGGCAGGTCAGGGTCAGGGGCAGCACACTAGTCAGTTCCTGTCGTTGGCAGAGCGAGTGGCACAATGAGAAGAGGGATGAGTGGTAGAGTGAAAAAGGAGTGGTGGGTCGCTTCCTCCCCCTCACCCTGGCCCCCTCCACCCCCTGCTTCCTCCCCTCTGCCCTGCCCCCTCCACTTCATGCCTCCTCCCCTCGCCTTGCCCCCCCCTCACCCTGTGTGCCCTTCCTGATGTAGGACGAGGGGGTGAGGCTCAGTGCAGTGTCAGCCCTCCATCAGCTGTACAAGGACGCAGCGCATGTGCCTGCCCTGCGCAGCTTCAAGGTACCCAACCTGCACCCCACCCCACCCCAACCCCCACCTTCCTACAAACCCGTCCCACCCCACGCCATGACACTCCTCCACATGACACCTCACTTTGACCCTTGCTGCCTGGCTGCGTGGTGTGTGCTATTGCATGCTGGACAGCAGCTGCAGCCCATCCGTCAGTCAGTTAGTCAGTCAGCCAGTCAGCCACACAGTCGCCCCTATGGTTGCCCCCCTGCTCAGCCTCTTAGCACGTGGCCCACTGCATGCAGCTCCGCTTCCTGGAGCGCCTCAGGGAGCTGCCCTATGACGTGAAGGAAAGCGTCGCAGAGGTTGGAGTGAGTGCAAGACACAGCAGCGCACGCAGAGACCACCACCCAAGCCAGTTTGATCAGGCCAGCTATTCGTTTCAGAGGGCTGAGTGTTTGATGCGTGTTTAGTATCACGTTGCCTTGTTGTCATCATTGCATGGCATGGCCAAGCAGCATAGCTGCAGCACTGCAGCAACAGACACCTTGACTCTGCTTCCCTTCTCACCTCCCCACCATTCCCCCTAACCGCCACATCGCCGTCTGCCTTCCTGCCCACCTGCCTGCAGTTGCAGCTGTTGGGGCGGCTGGTGAGTCTGGGTGAGATGGAGCGCTCTGCTGTGCGTGAGGTGTACGGGCTGCTGGGGGACGAGTCGCCCCGCCTGCGTGCCGCCGCTGCCGGGCTGTCCGCCAGCCTGATTCAGGAGGAAGCCAAGCACGCCGTCAAGGTGTGCGGAGACAGGCTGGGGACCCTCTTGGCACCCTCTTGGATGTGGTTGTGGGTGAGGGATGTGGGCCCATCATCAGCATCACCGTCATCGTCAGCATCAGCATCATCAGCATCATTACTACAGGGCACTGGCCATTATCATTGTCAGCACATGACATCCGCCTGTTGGCATGATCACACGTGCTCAGCTTACAGCTTTTACTCATTTCATGTGGGGTGGGGTAGGGTGTGGAGGTAGGGGTGAGGGGAGGGAAGAGGAGTGGCCGCAATGTGTGTCATGTAGGGTGAGGTGGGGTGGGTGGGGAGTGGAGGGAGGGGGCCTGGAGGGTTCGCCATGGGCTGCAGTGGGAGGGTTTGGGGAGGGTTAAGGCAAGTGCACTGACATGGTGTGGTGTTAAGGGTGGAGGGTGTTGTGTGCGAGGGGTCCAAGTCGGCCAGTGTGCTGTACAGGCATAGGGCCTGGTGGTCAGGCTAGGCCTGGTGGCTACGCACTGGGTGGCATCTCCGCCTGGTTGTGAGCTCAGCCTTGATTAGCCCTGGCTGGGTGCATGGGTGGTCTGCAGTGGGTGTCAGGCAATAGGGCCGCTGCACGCTTCCATCAAGCCAGGCCTGGCAGTTACACCAGACACTGATTCTAGTTGCACCAGCCTTGACTCCCACCGGTTGGGTGCATAGGTGGTCTGCAGTGGGTGGTAAGCAGTAGGGCTGCTGTACACCTGCACCACATCAGGCCAGGTTGGCGCTAGAGGTGGGTCACCGTGTGCTGTGAGCTGCCCAACCCTCTTGCTAGCGCAGGCTGCAGCTGGCGCCGCCACCAGGACAGGCAAGGCTGGCACGGCAGCAGCTGGGCTTGCAGCCCCCCTGGAGCCTGAGGCAGGGGAGCTGAGATCAGCAGAGGTCACTGTGCTGCTGGACGTGCTGTCTTGGCTGCAGTCAGGTGAGCAGGGGCGAGGCTGGTGGCTCTGGATCATGTGACAGGGCGCAAGGAGGTGAGGGGTGGATGGCTGGCAAGGGAAGGGGTAAGGGGTGCAGGGCTGGCAAGGGGAAGTGTGTGAAGTGCAAGGGGGCTTGGTGGAGGCAGGTAGGTGTGGGCTCAAAGTGCTGTCAGGCTTGGCCAACCCTTCCTCAGGTTTCCCTTTAGTTGGGTCTTGCTCCTGTGCTGCTCTACCTCTATGTCGGGTGACGCCGCTGCTGCTGCTGCTGCTGCTGCTGCTGTTCATCACCACTGTTTCTCACTGGCAGCCCTACCACCGTTTACGTTGGAGTGTCTCTGTATCACCGCTGTTGCTCAACTACTTGCTACCAACAGTGCTTGCGACTGCTGCTGCTGCTGCTGCTGCTGAGACTGCAGTGGACCAGGCCCCAACCAGCAACGGCCACGCGGCCAATGGGCAGCACACCCAGCCCAACCCTGCGGCTGCATCAGACCCTCAGCAGCCTCTAGACCAGGGTGTAGTCCGCCTGCTGGTGGCGGCATTGTATGACCTGTAAGTGGAGCAGCAGCCTGCAACATCAAGCCAGCCACGGCAGCCAGGGCTGCTGCACTGAGTGAAGGTGATGGTTGCTGCCGCGGCGGCTGATGCCGTTGCTGCTGCTGCTGCCACCGCTGCTGGTACTGCCTGCTGCCACCACTATTGCTGCTGCCTCCGCCGCTGCCCCTGCACAGGCTGCCTGCAGTGCGTGACGTGCCCTGCTTAGTCAGCGTGCTATCCAGCGACCAGCTCAGCGAGCGCAAGGTTGGAGGCCACTGGGGCGCAGCGCACCTGGCTGCAATCCTAGCAGCCTCCTTGCAGCTGGCGGCTCGAGGAACAGGAGGGCAGGGCGAACTCGAAAGTGCCAGAAAGGCGTCAAAGTCAAAGGCTGCCACGGCCAAGGGGGACAGCCACCAGGTGGGATTCCAGGCGGAGGGGCCTGGGCAGCACAACTTGTAAAAGGGGAGCAAGAGGAAAGAGGGGTGCTGGGGTGCATCTTTGGGTCCCTCCTAGTTCAAGCACTGAGTGCTGGGGTTGGTGGGCTGCCAGGGTACTGTATGCAATGGCTGTGGCATCACCCTTTGTCATATTGGCTGGGCCGGTCTTACTCATCGCAGGAGGGCTCGTTGGCCCTCATGGCCAAGCTGCCAGGCCTGATACGCAAGTTCCAGACAGAAGCGGCCGTGGTGGGTGACGCCGGCTCAGCGAGTGCGCTTCCTGGATATGCTGAGCTGAGCTGTCGTCGACTGTCGACTGTACAGCACCTTCACTTTGCATGAACCCGCGGCCCCTCGCTGCTTATCCGTGCCTCAGGTGTTACCGCTGTTGACGTGCGCGCGGGAGCTGCGCTTTGAGCTCTTTGCGCTGCGCAGTGAAGAAAGAGGACTGGGGAACTTGCTCGCGCTCGTCGCGGACCAGGTATAGCTCCACTGCTTGGGTTACACTATTAGTCTCCGCTCTCTTATGACTAGCGCAACAGCTTGCGCATATAGAATGTCACCTCAAGTATGGCGGTGCGCGCATGGTCCGTCATCCCTTAACGCACTGCGCGTAAGCCTGCATTGCGCCGCGCTGATGGGTGAAGGTGTCGCGGCACGCGGACAGTCGGGTGGTGGCGGCGGCTGCGGACTGCCTGGTGCACGTTGTCTCCGCAGGTCCAGGCAGCTTGCAGGTGCGGCCCACCTTGGCGTCTGACTGCTGGCAGCGACTGTGCATTGCACCCATGCAATTGGTTGCGACTCTCATCCCACCCATGTAATCTATTCATTTTTGTGCTCTTACAGCTGGCAGTGCTGTCCAGGCTGCCTACATGTCCAGGCTGTCCAGGCTGCCATGCGTCCCAATTGTTAGCTTCTTTTCTGAGACTTTGCAGTTCTGCAGCAGATCTATGTTGTCCTCAGCTAGCCGTGTCTTCGCCCCTTATGGTATACCTCTTGCATGTGGCTTATCCAAGTTCATGTGCTGCCATCCATAATCAGCATGCGCCCTTTCCCTGATGTACCAGGCTGCTGCCCAACTGGCCTTGAACAATGTGGTCACCAAGACGGGCAACGCGTTTGCCAGTGCCGCCAAGGCTGTGATGCAGCTGGATGATGAGGAGCTGGCCAGTGAGGTGGAGGAGCTGGCTGGGGGCACTGGTGAGAGGCTGGCAGCCTGACTAGGCAAGGCAGGGAGTCCAAAAGCCTAATTAGGCAATGCAGGGAGCCCAGCAGCCTGGTGTGTAGCCTAATGTTGTTCAGATCTGTATGCGGTGGAGTGTAGGAGGCACACAGTGTTGTATGGAACAGCACTCAGACCTCCTGGCCTCCCATAGCGACCTGCCTCCTCAACCGTAGCCTGGGCCTGCTGCTGCAGACGAGGTGGCTGAGGGAGCTCAAACCCTGTGGCGCCTGCACTGTGCTGCCGTGAGAGTGAGCTCGCTGCTGGCCCGCAACGTCATGGGCCTGGCAGCGCACGCCGCATGCAGGGACGCCCTGGCAAGGTCCGTCAGCCCGGACCTGCTGCTGCTGCTGGCCTTACCACATTGGTGCTACCCTGCTCCTAACCTCTGTTCTGTTCTGTGGCCCTGCTCCTCACCACCTTGGTCACCACACTGCTCCTACTCTCGTAACTCAGCTCCCGCTTCAGTGAAGCTGCTTCTGCCTGCGTGACTGCCTGACTCTTGCAGACTAAGACCAACGCTAATTGACCAGCGTATTGCCCTCTTCCCTGACCCTGACCCTGACCCTGACCCTGACCCAGGCTGTCTG
Organism: Haematococcus lacustris; assembly: GCA_030144725.1. Classification (NCBI taxonomy): domain Eukaryota; kingdom Viridiplantae; phylum Chlorophyta; class Chlorophyceae; order Chlamydomonadales; family Haematococcaceae; genus Haematococcus; species Haematococcus lacustris. The sequence continues at coordinate 1,657,268 of JASKMD010000019.1, read as the reverse complement.
TGGTTGACTTCAGGTTGTTGGAGGAGGCTGGCTCCAAGGGCAGGCTGCTGGGGCCCCGCATCATGGCAGCCCTCCTAGCTGCTGCCCAGGCAGCCCTGCTGATAGGAGCACTGCAGCTCAACACCAGCAAGCCAGCAGAGACGCAAGTGCTGTTGCCGCCAGGGGCAACCACGCCTGCACCAGGGGTTGGGGGTGCTGGTGAGGGTGCAGCAGCAGCGGCGGTTGAGGGAGGGGATGAGGAGGATGGCAACGCAGGGGATGAGGTTGCACCGGTGGGCAGGAAGAAGAGCAAGGGCGGCAAGGGCAAGAAGGCAGGGAAAGCAGGAGAGATAGGGAATGGAGGTGGAGGGGAGAGGGAGGGGGAAGGGGGAGAGCAGCAGCAGCCTGGTATCGTGAGAGGGGCCGCAGGGGGTCAGCTCAAGGCGCAGAGGCAAGCAGCAGAGCAACTGCATGCGGCAGTGCGGCAGCATGGAGCATGTCTGGTGACTCTGTTTAGCGCTGCTGAGGTGAGTGCAGGAGTTGGGGAGGTGCTGCCGTGGGAAGGGAGGAGGGAAGGCACTGAGGAAGGAAGGGAAGGGAGGCAAGGAGGCTGCACCAGGGGTGAAAGATGTGGATGGTTCAAGATATGGAAGGTTAGGAGGATATGTAGAGGTGGGCTCAGCAGGTATCAGGTATCTGTGTATCTTAGGTGGTGGTGCATGTAGGGTGAAGTTGAAGCACTGGGCGAGAAAGCAGGCATGGCATATGACTGCCATGTCCTAACCTTCAGGGCTGTTGCTGCTGCTTATCTGCTGCTGCTGCTGCCAGTGCCGGCTTCCCAGATGCCTTACCACTGCTGTCGTGTCGGTGACCTCACCGTGCAGCCCTGCCCCGCCACCCACGACCTTGTGTTTAGAGCCATGGGGGACCTGCTAGTCCTGTTTGGTGACAAGGCGTGGGGCCCCGCCTCAGGGGGAGCAGCAGCAGGGCCTGCCACAGCCCCTGGTCATCAGGGGGAGGCTGCGGTGGGAGTGGAGCATGACGCGGCGCTGGGTCAGCTGGTCGCCACGTTCTGGGAAGGCTGCCTCATGGTGCTGCACAGCAGCAGGGCGGGGCTTGAAGAGCCCGGGGAGCTGGAGGAAGATGGTGAGCTTGCATGGGCGCATGAGTGCAGTGCATATTTGGCAGCAAGGCGGTCACCCAGTGGGTCGCTCAGCGTCGGCAGAGAGCCAATACAATGCGAGGCATGCAGAGCAGTGCCAGGCAGTGTCAGGCATACCTAGAGGGGCAGCCAGGTCTTATAGTCAGGGCGCAGGCGCCAGACCTGGGTGATTGCACAGCCAGGCAGACAGATGAGGTGCAGAGCAGCAGTACTGTCCTGCACTAGCCGTCAGGCTGTGAGCATGCTATTTAAGCAGGGTTCTTGCCAGGCTGGCAGCCAGCTACCCAGCCAGCCAGCCAACGAGCTAGCCAGCCAGCCAGCCAGCCAGGCAGTCCATACCCTGGCAGGCAGCAGACGTGTCATCTAGTCACGGTGTAAGCGCTGGTACCTGGAACTGGCAGTGCTGTAGCAGCATGCTCCGCTGTGCCTATCTGGATCTGCTTGCCTTGCTGCTGCCCTCCCTGCTGCAGAAGACGAGGCCCTGGAGCCTGACCTGAAGCTGAAGGCTGCAGCCCGCACTGCAGCTGCTGGGCGCCGCCTGGTGGCAGCGGCTGCTGTGGCGCGGCTGCTGCTGGCCCCGGGCTCGCTGCCGGCCCCCCACCAGGAGTTCCTGGCTGTGCGGCTGATGGCAGAGGTGAGGAGGCGAGGGGCAGGGTGGGGCCGGTGCTGTTCTGGCACAGGTCGCGGAACAGGTCAAGGGAGGAGGAAAGGGAGAGGGTGGGGCAGGGCCAGGGCCAGGTAATGGGTGGGCAGCAGGCTTGAAGCGCGGCTCAGCTGCAGGCGGGTGGGTGGTCACAAGATCTGATCACGGGTGGTGGTTTGTAAAGAGGGGGTTGATGAAAGGAGGTAGGTGGCTGGTGGCTGGCCCAGGGCTGATGGAGCTGATGGCTGCCCAGGGCTGATGGCTGCCTGCTGATACAGTGCCTACGCTGTGATGCTTACTATGAACGCATCTCCAGCGTCGCTATGATGAGCACCTGCACTTCCTCCCCTCTTGCTCCCCTCTGGCTGCCCTCTGGCTGCTAGTACACAAAGACCTGCAATCACAGCATCGCTATGATGAGCACTTGCACTTCCTCCCCTCTGGCTGCTGCGCCCATCACATATCACACCCCCAGTGCTGCGCTGCTGTGCTTCACCTATGCCGGAAACCCCCCTGCCACCAGCCAGCCAGCCAGCCAGCCAGCCAGCCAGCCAGCCAGCCAGCCAGCCAGCCAGCCAGCCAGCCAGCTAGCCAGCCCTCCAGCCAGCCAGCCCTCCAGCCAGCCGTCCATGCCTGGCCGCAGATGCACCTCCACGGCCCCGAGGTGACGGGCCTGGTGCGGGAGGTGATCACGCACCTGCGCCGCCACCACACCAGCCTGCTGGCCCCCGTGGCCCTGGACGCCGGCCTCCTGGGAGGGGCAGGGGCGCCCTACAGCCCAGGGGCAGGGGCTGCCGGCAGACCAGGACAGGGCAACCCGGCAGGCCAGGGGGTCGCCCTGCTGCTGTTCAAGACGCTGGAGGTGAGCCTAATGGTGGGCTGGGCACTGGTTGAGAGGTAGTTGCATTGCTTTATTGCTCTCATGCCTGCATTGCTGTCTACTGGTTTAGATCTGGACGCTGCACTGTGCTGCCTGCCAGCCAGCTACATGAACCACCAGCTGCATTGCACTTTCCCCAGTTCACAGTCCTGCCAATGACCATGCGAGGCATGCATTTAGTGTGACAAGCTGCTCAAGTTCCACCCCCAATATGCATGCCGTCGTCATGAGACTAGAGGGTCGAGCATGCTGCCCCATGGTGCCCATAGTGATGCTGCATACACAGTAACTTGCCTAGTTCCGGCCATTTCTCTGCCAAAACCGTCATTACTTCTCCGCCACTGCGCCAAAATGAGTAATGCTTACACCACTGAGTAGGGCTTTACCACTGTGTAGCCTGGTTGCTGCTGCTGCTGTTGCTGCTGCTGCTGCTAAACTGGCAACCCGGTGTGGCCTGGTGGCTGCAGCGTGCCTACGAACCAATCCTAGGGGCAGGGGAGGCATACGAGGCGGGGTATGGGAAGGAGGAGCTGGAAGGCCTGCTCATGGCACTCAACCAGCTGGCCGGCAACCTGGCCTCCATCTACTCCAGTGAGTCAAGGGGCAGCACATGAGGGACGCTGTGGAGGTGGGGATGATGGTTTGACAAACTGCAAGCCGCCAGCCTAGTTAACTAGAGCACAAGAGCCTGGCAGCGCAGGGATGAGGGGCATTGTGTCAGGCTCAGCCTCACCCTAGTCACCCAGGCAATGCCTGGTGACACCGCAAGGATGAGGGATGTTGCGGGGATGAGGGGCATTGTGCCAGGCCGGGCGACGCGGCGTCGCCCCACCCTAGCAATCTGCAGTCTGGGTACCCGCTGCACACTGTCCTCTCCCTGTCTTCTCCCTCCCTGAGTAATGATGGCGTGCGAGCACAGGCTGACGTGAGTGCTTGGCCCTGCTCCTGCAGCCCCTGGCGTACATCGTGACGAGCTGCTGTCGGTGATGCGGCTGGGCATGGGCTTTGTGCAGCACAACACAGAAGCACGCAAGGCTATGTACATGCTGTCCTGGGGCCTGACGCACTTCATCCCCAAGGTGAGGGCCACCAACAACTCATCCCGAACGCCTTCGCCTATTTTTGCACAAGTTTTGCTTTGCTGCGAGACTGCGTTTGCAAGATTGGGCACTGCTCGTATGCCCTTCTGGCTATGCTGCGTATCTCGCGCAGCTTACTACTACCGACGCCGCAATGTTGGTGGAGGAGGTTGAGGCGATGAGCTCCGCATGTGAGGCCCAAGACGCGCGTCGCGTGTATGAAGATGGCACCCCCGACCCGCTGTGGGCGCAGTACGACCACTTCATGAGCACACTGCAGGACCGCGCAGCCAAGCACCGCAGCACCGTTAAAGGCGGAGGCGTGCGTGGAGCGCTGAAAGGCAGCCGCGCAAAGGCCGTTGCTGAAGCCGCTGCAGATGCTGAGGACGGGGAGGAGGCCGTGCCGCAGGGGCCAGACACAACCCCGGCAAGACCGAGACTGGCTGGCGTGAAGCGTCGGCTGGGACTGGCAGACTTCGAGGACGCTGATGCACAAGAAGATGAGCAAGGCGTGCGCGAGCAGCCGCTGTTTAGAGGCGCGAGCCCGGCTCCGTTTGCTCGCCAGCAACGCCACCTGGACAAGCAGCGGCGGGTGGTGCCGATGGAAGATACTGTGCAAGAAGAGGAAGAGGAGCAGCAGCAGGAAGCCCGGCCGTCAGGGGCGGGACGCAGGGGGGGCGTAAAGCGTAAGGCTCGGGCAGCACCAGAAGACGAGGAGGAAGCTGTGAACGGGCAGGATGATGAAGGGACGCCAGCTGGGAAGCAACCCAGAGGTCGTCACGGGCACAGCAAGGGCGGACGCAAAGTTCAGAAAGTCGGTGGCGCGGCTGCCGCTCCGCCGGGTTACATCGCACCCGGCCAGCCGGACGATGACGGGTGGCGGACAAGCAGACGCGCGCAGCTCGCACGGCATCCAAATGCAGCCAACAGCCTTCAAGAAGAGCGCCCAATGCTGGCTCCATCGCTGTCCGGCATGTTGCGGCAGCGGGCAGGGCAGCGAGTTCCCAATGGCTCCGGAGTTGTGGGTTCGGGTTCGCAGCATACCAGCCTGGGTCGCATAGGGCGCAGCGAGGACCATGATGAGGAGCTGCAGCCAGTTCCGCTCCTTGATGATGACGAAGGCGAGGGCGAGGAGGGTGCCGGTGAGGTTGGCGACTTGGAAGAAGGCACTGGCGCGTCCCAAGGTGACGAGGGGTCAGGCAAGGCTGGTGAGGCCACGGGGCGACGCAGCAGGGGCAGCGGGGCTCGCATGGCGGGTGGGTCGCGCGGAATGGCCGCGGGTGCCGCGTCTTCCGTGTTCCAAGAGTCCAGCTATGACCAAGGCGCGGAGGTGGCATCGGCGCAGCCTCAGGGCAGCCGTGCTTGGAGCGGCAGTCAGGCAGGTCTTGATACGGTGGTGGAGGATGAGGAGGGGTCGGAGGCCGGGTCACCGCACTCTGTCAGGCGCGGCATCCGGGCAGACCAGGTAGCAGCGGTGGGGGTGTTGGAGCAGCTCTTTGAAGTTCGCGAAATGAGTCCGCCTGAGGAGGGGTTGTCAGACGAGGCAGAGGAAGGCGAGGAGGAAGAGGAAGAGGGCATGCAAGCACATGGGCAGGAGTTGGAGTGTGTAGTTGAGGGAGATGAGGAGGGGGTAGATGATGAAGGGGAGGAGGGAGAGGAGGAGGAGGGAGAAGAGGAGGAGGAGGGGCAGGAGGGGGAAGCGGGAGATGACGATCCCACATCGCTGCCTGTCAGCCGGGCTCCGCCACCCTCCCCTCCACAGCTGTTGCAGCTACAGGCAGCGCCCTCTCAAAGCACCCAGCTGTCAGAGCCCCCGCCCAGAGCTGCACGGCGCAGGCGCTAGATTACAAGACACCACACACCTTGCATGACTGGCATGGATGATGGTGCATTGCAGCAAGCCACACGACTTGTGATTGTGGCGTGCGCATGTGGCACCATTACTGCACATGATAGTCCACAATTGCTTGGCAGCATATCCTATGACACAGAGCACTCATGAATGCATGCGCGTCACACATAAAGGGTGATGTGTACCACTGTACACCGTCAACGAGATAGCAGCCTCAGTACATTTTCACCCACCCAGGCGTCTGGGAAGATTGCATGGGGTTGGATGTCGGTGTAAAGCCGACATTATGAGGGCCCAGTTAACAGAGGAAGAGTAACAAATGAGGCTGATCTGACTTGGGATGCTTGTACTGCTATGAAGTGAGCAACAAACACTGCGTAAAATTGATATGGCTTACACCGCTTAAGCCGTCAGCCATTAGGCTGCTTGGCCGCCCTCCCCCTCTTGGGGTCCGGGACTTTCTGTAACGCACTTCAAAGCAAGGTGCACAAACAAAGGTGCACATAGGCTCAACATAAAGTCATGCAAGTTCTCATTATTGTTCTGGAAAGTCATGGCAGAAAAGCAACAAACACTGCGTAAGACAGACAAGCCACACCCTGTCAAGGGGGCTGCCATAGAGTAAGCAGCACTCCGCACTTCTGCCATGCTCCTCTGCCTAGCCCTAGCTTCAATGACAAAGTGTCCTCGGTCTAGCTCTAGCTTCAAGTTCTGACAAAGTGTCACAAGTAAGTTTTGTAATGGACATCACTTCCGGCCCACTCTTGTTGCCGTCACTCCGGTTGGATGGCTACCTGATGCACCCCCCAGCACGGCCACTCCGCTTGGATAATGTTACTCAGTCCCTGAGATGTCGCCGAATAAGAAACGCAAGCGCCCCGTCTCCCCCGCACAAGGTGCAGCCAGTAAGCCGCAGAGCTTGACGGAAGGCTAGGCCCCCCTGACGACGCGACGCAGTGTGCACCATGCGACATTGCGACTCCGTACATCAAGTCCTGCCGTGCGTGTGCTGTGCATTCCCGGGTCTGTAGGTGCCAGTGGCAGTGGGCTGCAAGATCTCAATGCCGAGGGACAGGCTGTCAAGGAAGTAGCTGCCCTGCGTGGCATTGTGGAGGCAGCCCGGCTTGATCCCCCTCCCCCCTCCCCCTCCATACGACCCCCCAGCCCAGGCTCCCCCAGCCCAGGACCAGCCCCCTGCCCAGGCCCCACCTGGCCCAATCCCACCACCCCAGGCGCCCCGTGGGGCAGGTGGGTGGACCGTGACACCAACGGGTGCCTGAACCTCCAGCGCGTTGGGGAGAGCATGCAGCGCCCCCTGGAGCTGTGCAGCTATGAGGGCTTGGAGGCTCTGCCCACCGTTGGCGCGGAGTACAAGCAGGGCTACACGCGGGTCAATGACCGGCTGCCCAAGGGTAGGCAGAGGTTGCACCGGGCTGCAGAGTACCGGCGAGGCATTGATGGCCGGGCCCGCAGCAATGCGTAGGCCCTAGTAGTTTACACAGGCTGTCAGCCTTACAAAAAGCACTCAGCTGTTAGGTTTGATGAGGTGCCCATCAGTGCAGTGGTCAAGGGGGAAAGAGTGCCACCGGTGTGGGGGCTGCAGTCATCAAGGGTGCGACCGAGGATGCTTCAACATGATTGGAGTAGCTGGGTGAGGTTACCCACAGTCAAACATGTTGTTCCTTGTTGAATGAGCTGTGTTTATCTGCATACATTAACCTTGCAGTGTTTGTGTGCGGCTGGGCCTGCCGAACGGTTTTGCTTGGGACATGGCATGTGCAGCTTGCGCTTCTGCACCTCTGGAGCATGCAGCGTGTTACGAACGTAAGCATGCCCCTTGCTGTCCATGCTTTGCTGTACACTTTTACTAGGAAATTTATGGCAGGCAAATAGTAGAGTTACGTCCTGCTTGATGCGATGCGACGAAGCAGCTTGTCGCCTTGATGCCGAGCGCTCCCGAGTAAACTAGTGGCTAAAACTAGAAAGGGCTTTGGGAGTGCCTGGTGCGCATACGTGTCGTAGTTCGCATCGGAGCTCTTGCACGGCACACTGCTGCATGCCTCAAGTGACAAAGCATTGTCTTCTCTTCCTTAACCCTGTCGCCCCTTTTTACTGCACAGATGGCGCTGCAGACGCCCAAATTGGCACACAAGCCGCGCAGCTTGGTGTCGGGTCCATTGCATTCTAGCCCACGGGCCATCTGCCAGCAATGCAGCAGGGTGCGCCCAGCCCCTCGCATGCTTGCCCTCACTACTTGGGCAACATCCAGCACCCAAGTTGATACCAAAGCAGCACCCAGCAAGGTCACAGCATCAGCGGTAAGTGCTCTTTGTTGTGCCTGTGCCATGACAGCAATGGCAGTACGCGCCCCCTCCCCCTCACCCTGCCTGTCAGTGTTGTGCAGCTGCGTAGTTGCAGTGGTTGGAGCCGAACAACCAGTTAGAGCAACCAGTCTGAACTGCATCAGTGGCAACAAGCAAGTGAAGAGGGCTGTGCTGTGCTGTGTCTCGTAGTTGAAGGCCGACCAAGTTTTGTTGCGCATGAGTGTCCCCTTCCGAGTAAACTTCGGGGAGGTGATCCGGGTGAGCTGCTAGGGCCGACAGAGGTCCTGGGTTCAAGTCCCAGGGGATTTACAGCCCATTAAATGCACAGCTTGGGCATAGTCATCACAGCTGGCTGCCTGGCTTGAACCCCTGCATGGCTGTGAGTCATGGCAGTCAAGGGCCTTTCTCGGAGCTCAACAGCGACCAGGGCAAGCCTA